>CM033641.1:215991131-216192848 GCA_019512145.1 Engystomops pustulosus | reverse complement strand
CTCCTGTATATAACCCCCTCACGTGGCTTGTGTCCTCTCCTGTATATAACCCCCTCACGTAGCTTGTATCCTCTCCTGTATATAACCCCCTCACGTGGCTTGTGTCCTCTCCTGTATATAACCCCCTCACGTAGCTTGTATCCTCTCCTGTATATAACCCCTCACATGGCTTGTATCCACTGGCTTGTATCCTCTCCTGTATATAACCCCCTCACATGGCTTGTGTCCTCTCCTGTATATAACCCCCTCATGTGGCTTGTGTCCATGTGGATTTGAGACATTTGCAACAAAAAGTCTCAAAAAGAAGGCAAAATTTGCGCCTGCCAGGATAGGAAAAATTGAACGTGTATCACAAGTAAAAAGATAGGATCATACATAAGGGGCAAAAACTAGCCGCCAAAAGTCTCTAAAATGCACCTCAGAGAGACCAAACTATGATACATGTGCCCCTATGTATAATCTGCATAGCTCTTCATGCTCTTTAACATGATGTCTGAAGATAAGACTCTACAATCTGTTCAGCTTCTCTTGTTCCGTAACATACTGCCTACATATAGGCAACAATGTACAATCTTTTCAACACCTCCTGCTGTATTACATGCTGCCTGCAGATTACAATGTATTTAAATTGTGACATATTCCCTTTAAAGGGGTTTTCCCACAAAAGAAAATTCTCACATTTCAATCCCCTAGTGATGGTAACACAATAAAGATCATTTTAACCCCTTACTTCAATCTCACAGTAATCTCATCTGCACAATCTCATCCAAGATGGTGCCCGACCCTAAGTCAGAAGTTACTGGGTTGTGTCTAGGAGCAACTGAAATTGTGTACAGCAGGACTGATAGAGACGCTGCATGCTGCATTTTTGTTAATAACAGCTAATTAGAGAATATGTTATTTTGTTTTACTGAGTACATATAAGAAACTTGTCTTTGTTGGATACCCCTTTAAAGCAGAAGTGTCTCACAGTCTGCTCACACATATAAATGTTTGCTCTACCTAATCTACCTGACATTTCTGTTGTTAAAAAACATCTGTAGTGTAAAGGTACTTTCCATAAATTATTGGATAAATACAAAAAACTATTTCGTTATGAACAGGTATGCAGTTTAATTGGAGTACCCAAGCACACAACAAAACCATGAACACAGACACTATATAGATGTAAATGGAATTCCTAAGGCTACATTCACACTGCCGTATGGGGGACGTATATACGGCTGATGTATATACGGCAGATATACGTCCCCCATAGACGGCAATGGGCGCACGATGCCCAACGGGAGCGGTACGGTGCCGCTCCGTATCCTGGAAAAAGATAGGACATGTCCTATCTTTCTCCGTAGTACGTCGTCATGCGTCATATGTTCCTGTTGAGAGGGGCGGGAGTGAGCTGCGCTCACCTCCTCCTCCTCTCCCCGCGCGCTGCCATTGCCCGACGTGCTACGGTACAGCGGGCAACAGCAGTGCGAATGTAGCCTAGGGTTCCGTATTACACTGGGGCAGATTTACTTACCCGGTCTATTCGCGATCCAGCGGCGCATTCTCTGCAGTGGATTCGGGTCCGGCCGGGATTCATTAAGGCAGTTCCTCCAACGTCCACCAGGTGGCGCTGCTGCGCTGAAGTTCCCCGGAATGCACTGAAGTACACCGGCCTATTCCTAGTGAAGGTAAGCGCGAGCCCCGCAATCACTTTTTTTAAACAAAAAGCGGCGGTTTTTCCGAATCCGTCGGGTTTTCGTTCGGCCAGGCCCCCCGATTTCCGACGCGTGTGTGCCAGCGCCGATGCGCCACAATCCGATCGCGTGCGCCAAAATCCCGGGGCAATTCAGGGAAAATCGGCGCAAATCGAAAATATTTGGGTAACACGTCGGGAAAACACGAATCAGGCCCTTAGTAAATGACCCCCACTGTGTTCCATTTAATATTACCTCCTCCTGGGACCTTATTCAATACTTTCTTGTATCTTTTGTATAAATGTCTTTTTGTAAAATACATCAAAATGTCTTTATGGCATGGCATTAGTTTGTTGTATACTCTGTCTATATACATGTCAGAGGGGTGTAGTTTGTAAAGGATCAAAATTTTCAATGAAACAGGTTCTTACCAAACCGGAAATACTGAATCAGATACCAAACATTCATGTTACATAGTGTTTACCGTTTGCACGTATCAGAGCTCTTTTCTGTCCATATGAATAATAATTATTATTTATATAGCGCCATCATATTCCGTAGCGCATTACAAGTCATAGGGGACATATACAAATATACTATTACATTACAGAGTACAAACCGTCATATGGAACAATAGGAATGAGGGCCTACTTGCAAGAGGATCTATGATGATTAAGGGGTGACACAAGAGGTAAAAAGCTTGTTTATTGGTTCAGCCATTCTTTATAAGCAGGGGTGAACCTAGCCTCTCTGCTGCCTGGGGCGAACTATAGAAAGGAGCTAACTATAAAAGCCGCCCTAGGTACTGGTTTGTACCCAGCTCTTCACGGCACCCCTGGTGGCCGTGGGTAGCGGGGTAATGGTATCAACAAATGGAGGTTTTCATTTTTTGGGGGGCAATTTTACACTAAGACCAGCCCTTTGTAATGAACACCGACAACTAAACAGCACCACTATTGTAGCAAATTATACAAAGTAACAGGAAAAAAACCCACATTTTTTTAAAGAAAATACATTTATTGAAATAAAAAAGGCAGACACACCCTCGTTGACCACCCTCGTAAAGAAAATACATTTATTGAAATAAAAAAGGCAGACACACCCTCGTGTACCACGTCATGCTGGGTGGAGTGCAGAGTCTCCTGGCTTGTGATTCGCTCTGTTTCTGGCCGCCAAAAATCAAAACGGCGGGAGATGACATTTTCTCGAGCTGGCGAAATATTCGTCCGAGTAACGAGCAGTTTCAAGTACGCTAATGCTCGAACGAGCATCAAGCTCGGACGAGTGTGTTCGCTCTATTTACTATGCGTTTTGTAAATTCAAATGTTAAAGGTAATGAAATAAGGAAAATCACCTCTCCTCCGCTGTTGTAATACAAAATGAAACATGTTAAATCCCAAATTAACAGTAGTGTCCACTTCTGCATATTACCCCCTCACGTGGCTTGTGTCCATGTGGATTTGAGACATTTGCAACAAAAAGTCTCAAAAAGAAGCCAAAATTTGCGCCTGCCAGCATAGGAAAAACTGAACATGTATCACAAGTAAAAAGACAGGATCATACATAAAGTACAAAAATTAGCCGCCAAAAGTCTCTAAAATTAACCTCAGAGAGACCAAACTATGATACATGTGCCCCAGTGTGTATAAGACACTTATTTGTAAGGTAATATGGATGCAGAGATAGGGGGAGATTTACCAGACATGTCTGAGGTAAAACTGTTCCAGTTGCCTATGGAAACCATTCAGGTAATTTTATAAACAGCTGACCAGAGATGGTCAGAGACGGTCAGTGCCAGAGACAGATAGACACAGACAGAAAGTCAGAGACACTAAGGCACCTTCCACACTTGCGTTGCAGATCACGTCAGAGTTTGACATTTTGCATCAGAGTGCAATCAGTTTTCAGTCAGTGTTTGTTCAGTGTCTCAGTTTTTCATGCGCATTTTAAATGCAATTTCAATGCGTTTTTCACGTGCAGGTAACGCGCGTGAAAAGGACTCAGGACTGAGCTCTATCTTTTCTATGGCTATTGATGCGTGAAAAACGCATTGCACTTGCATATGTCTCAGAGTGCAATGCGTTTTTGATGCATCTCCATAGACTTGTATGGTGCGTTTTTCACGCACATGACTTGCAAAGGTAGAGCGCGTTAAAAAAAACGAGCGTGTGTGCATGAAAAAAAATGCAAGTCTGAAAAAGGCCATTGATTACAATGGGTCAGAGTGCAATGCAAGTTCTACGCGTCAAAAGCATGCACCGAACACGCGGGCGAAAAACGCAAGTGTGGAAGGGACCTAAGAGATAGAATCATTCAGATAGATACAAATAAAGTATTTTTCGTTAGCCCATTCTATTTTGTTAGAGCAGTTATTTACTATCCCGGGCAATGCCAAGAGCCCGAGAGCTACAGCAAGTAGATAAAATTGATGAAAACAGAAAAACGTTTAGGGCTCCAGCACTTATGTGTCCAATAATCTTAAAAGCTATATCTGTAATGAAAAATATTAAAAAGTTTATCGAAAATAGGAGTGGGAACCATATGGAAACAAAAAACACGCAATATACAGTACACAAAAGTGGGGAGATAGAGGTGACACGTTTTGGACTTAATAGGGTACTCATATCTGGTATAAGTAAGGACCAGTAATAAAGATAAGGTCCTTCATAGAAGGGAAACATCTTAGTGGGGGTCATTTACTAAGGGCCCGAATTGCGTTTTTCCCGAATATTACCATTTTGCATCGATTTTCCCAGAATTGCCCCGTGTTTTTGGTGCACACGATCGGATTGTGGCCATCGGCACCGGCATGCACGCGACGGAAATCGCGGGGCATGGCTGTAAGAAAACCCTACGGATTCGAAAAAAAACACCATATTTTTTTTTAAAAAAGTGTCGCTTGATGAACTTCAGTGAACTCCGACGGAATTCAACGCAGCAGCGACACCTGGTGGACATTGGGCGCACTACCTTAGTGAATCGCCGGAAGACCCGAATCCTCCACAGAGAACGCGCCGCTGGATCGCGAATGGACCGGGTAAGTAAATCTGCCCCAATTTCTTTGTTCTTCTAATCATCATATTATCTGTATGTATTTATATTCTTTGACAGCAACATCGTCATGAGAGAGATCTGATTGGTAGATAGCACTTAACAAGGCAGACAAGAAGAGATCAGCAGTGTCAGTTCTTGTTTCTAGCAGTGATCTCCTGCTCCTGTATTGTGCATGTATCTTCCTCTTACAATGTGGAGCCCTGCGTCTTGTAATGTATGTGCTGCCTTCTCCATCACAGTTTATTATCTTTCATGTAAGTATAACAGAGTTGTTCAAATGTTTTTGTATTTTTATCAATATTGTACAGTATTACTTTATTATTACTATATAGAGTAAGTAACACAATGGGGCACATGTATCATAAGTTTAGCTTTGTCTGTCTGGTTTTTGGGACTCTTTTTATGGCTTCTCTGCAGGTCACATGTATCTTAGTGGTTTTTCCTTATTGATGCATGGAGCGTTTGGTCTTTTGGTGAATTTGAGACTTTTTAAAACAAAAGTTGCAATCACTTCCAAGCTATTTACTACACCTGGTCAGGGGATGCTATAGATTTGTGCCAACTTTTAAATATGGATTCAGGTGATAACTCAGGGAACACTGCAGAAAATTAGGCTATGGTGAACTTTGAAAGGAGCGCACAAACATTGTGAAAAGTCTCAAAAATTAAAGCTAAAGGCAAGCCAAAACTTTAATACATGTGCCCCAATGACTAGTGTTCATTTTATAATTTGATATTATCACTTTATAATATTATTTATTTTATTGACGGCAATAAACATGTTTTCTCATAAAGTTAATTATGGATAAATTTTGCTCCTTTTTAAATTTCATATCTCAATTTTCTCTTCTGTTAGGGAGAGCGCTGGGAAATGTCATCAGTTCTGATACCCAAGATGTGGAGGCTAAGGCTGGGGAATCTGTAACATTAACCTGTAGCTATTCCACTAGTAGCTCTTCTCCATTGTTGTTCTGGTATCGTCAGTACCCCCACCAAATACAGTATATCCTCAAACAGGGAGCCAAAGGCTATAAAACTTATAAACACAATAATCCAGATCTAAAGTCTGAAAAATTCCAATCAGAGACCAGCGATACGACCACATCTTTAACCATCTCCAGCCTGACTGCGTCTGATTCTGCTTTGTACATGTGTGCTCTAAGTGATGGTGCACAGTAGTGAACATGAACTTGGGTGCAATGTTAAAAATGCCACATATAATACAACTTTACTGCCACTAGGTGGCAGACTACATTCACATTATATATCACATTGGTTTTGTCACCTGAATTTTATATTATCTTCTTATCTATCGTACTCATTGTATAAATCTCTATACGTGTACACATTTTTAGTTCGCTTATGAGGGATTTGCATGTAACGGAACTTTTAAAAGACAATGGGTCCCCAAACAATGGGTAATATGGTACTATCATCTACCAGTTATTTATCGGAGCACTAGTAGATGATAGTACAATATTGCCCAGGGCCACTTCTGCCATGAGGCGAGGTGAAGTCCCTGCCTCAGATGGCGGACCCCATTTAAGAGCGGAATTTTGCCGCTGGTAACACAGACTTGCCAATAGCTGGCAGGTCTGTGCCACCTGTAAAATAAATTAAATCGCCGCCATTGCGCCTGTGCGCACCACGGCGTGATGACGTCACCACATGCCGACCTGTGTCCCTTCACAGACATCGCGGATGCTGGCTGGGGAAGATGAGGGAGCTGCATAGGCACAGTGCAGAGATAATACACACAGTGATGTCACAGTACAGGGATAATACACACAGTGATGTCACAGTACAGGGATAATACACACAGTGATGTCACAGTACAGGGATAATCTACACAATGGATCTGATGGATTCAATCATGACCTTGTATTACATAAATGATTTATGGCTTCTCTGGGCTCTGTGAAATCATTACTTTCCCCTGTGGGGGCACTGCAGGGACATTGGGGCAGATTTATCAAGTGTCTGAAAGTCAGAATATTTCCAGTTGCCCATGGCAACTGCAGGGAGCGGGACCACTGTTTTGCCCGTGGGCGACAGTCAGCAGGCCGGATGCAGGAACCCCTCTCATGTGAGGTGGCAGCTGAGGGGTTAACGCGGGCACCGTAGCGGCCCACGCAGAGGCTTCATGATGGCGGGTCCCTCGAGTGGCGGTCTGCTTCTTAGGGTGATTGGCTAGCAGGTTAATCCCACCAATCTCTGCAGTCTGCTGTGGGGCTCACTGTAGCGTCGGAAGGGGGTGTGGATTGATGTAAACCCCGGGGCAAACACCCGGCTTATAATCTCCTGGTTTATAGGTGGTGAATCGGGGCGCCCTTGATGGTAAAATAAGAACCAGGAGGCAGGAGTGATGATCCAACAGGCGCAGCTCACGGCTCAGTTTACTTCAATGCTTACAAATGTCCATATAATGGAGGCACATTTACACTTGTTCCAATACAGTTCTGTATCTTTAAGATCCAAGCCCAAAAACTGTCACTTTGCTGCACTCCCCTTATTCCTGTGGCAGTGCTCTCTATCTCCTCTGGACCCTTATATCTGGATTACTGGGGGCTGTGTGGGCACACATTACTTAGTAGGGGCTGTATGTGAGACATTACTGGGGGAAGCTGTGGTGGAAATTACTTGGGGACATTACTGGGGTAGCTGTGGAGGAAATTACTGGAAGGCTGTGGGACACATTACAGGGGGTTGGGTGCAATATAAGTGGGGGCTCTACAATTGGGGTGCAATATAAGTGGGGGCTCTACAATAGGGGTGCAATATAAACGGGGGCTCTAAACTAGGTGTGCAATATAAGTGGGAGCTCAACAGTAAGGGAGCAATATAAGTGGGGGTTCGGGTTCCACAATAGGGAGACATTATAAGTGGGAGCTCCAAAGTAGGTGGGTTTTATAATTAAGGGCTATACAATACGGGGGGCATTATAATATGTCAGAGTGGAGGGGCAATGGAAAATAACCTTTGACCTTAGGCTGTGACGCTAATTAGTGCATTGAAAATTGCTCCGATATTGCATCTCTGATTCCAGTTTAATGGTCACTGTATAATAGCAATTATATCAGTTGTCACTTTAGGAAGAATCGGAAGATATTTTTAGTTTTACTATTTTTCAGACTCCCTAGGGTACTTTAACCCTAGGTTGTTTTATCAATCCTATCATATACTGCCATACTACAGTATGGCAGTGAATGGGGATTTTCCTCCTCATTCATTACAAGCAGCCCCGAGACTGTCATGGCGATGGCGTCACGGGGAGCGACGATCCTTAGCAAAATGGCGGCCCCCATGCTGGCACCGATCGCAGGTCTGTGAGCCCTCTCTATGCACCCACACCTGGCATGTGACGTATTTATAGTATTTTTAACATCCAAGCAATGTTAATACTTACACAGAGAAATAGACAGTACTGTTCCTCAAATAGGGGATATATGAGGGAATTAGATAAAAGAAGATTAATAGTAAGGAATTGTGGGAGACCTTTTAAAAAAGTGTTTTTTGTTTTTTTTTAACTTTCTGCAGTCTCCAGAGGAGGGTGGCTAAAGTAAAAAATGCTAAAAAATTTATCAAAAGTGAAATCGGAATCTCGGATCACATGTGTATTTCAAAAAAGAGAAAAAAATAGTGATATAAGTGACATAAAATAAAACTCAACATTTGTATCCCTTCAGGAAAATATGTTCATGGAATGTGTATATTCTCCCAGTGTTGGGCTCCATCGCGGTGCTTTGTAGATGTATTTATTAGTTTTGGTTTGCAGCTGGTCTTCAGTTTTATACAAACAAATATTCGTTCAATAGTTTATCTCCATTTGAAACTGTTCTGTAACATTTATTAAAAATGCAAATAACCAGATAACCAACATCAAATTATTACTATATATTTTATTTTTCATTTATAAGCTTAAAGAAAATATTGAAGCTGGCAATGTAAGAATAAATGTTAAAGTCTGGATGGATAGAGATTGGTCTCAGGATCAGATTTCCATGGAAATTCAATCTGTTAAAAAATTATAAAATTACACATTTAATAAATCAAACAGCACAACTTACTGTACATCATGTTTTAACATTTAAAGTTGAATTGCCATGACCAAAGACAATTTCCAATCTTTTAAGGAAAGTCATCTACAGCTAAATGCAAAGAGCTGTGCATACAAAGCTATATTCCTCATCGAACATGTGAGTCCGGTTCAAGGAACGCCTAATCTTGAGGTTGCTTTGGGTCATTTATGGCGTAAACTACATGATATCACATTATCCCAAAGACAATACACTTGTGTGCATGAGCCCATACAGATATTTACTTTACACAATAAATGTTTCTACACATTAAATTAATGACCAGGACAGAAAATAGTATATTTAAAGGGGTTGACTACTTTTTAATAAATCTTTTCCATTAGACATGTATCTGTACTTTTGCATCCTGTGAGAGCTTCAGGCTTCCCTGTTCTCCCCATGCTGCACTTTACATCTCCACACAACTTCCTGTTTCTCATAACTACAGTCCGTCCGTAATGGCAGCCTCCGGTGTGTTTTTTTGCTCTCATTCACTCACACGGATTAACACAGGGAGGAGGGAGCAGGATGAGTCATCCCTGCTGCAGGTCCCTCATATTTATCAGTGTAAGATCCTCGTTTACATGTCTATGCAGAGTGAATATGTCCCTCTGGGACATGAACAGTTATCACTAGATCACATGTTAAAATTGATACATTGCCATACTGTTATGTACGTATGTGTTTCTGTTTTATAATATCTTCCCCACGGGGTCATAAAAAAGGCATTTTAGAATTACTTGATGTGTTTAGTCTTTCTTCTGTAACTGAAGTTCTTATTGAAGCCCCAGTTACTGAGGATTAGGGTTAGAAGTCACCCAGAGCTTTATTGGGAACATCCATATTGGGTAAGGCCATATTAGCTTTAAACAGCACCCTATAAAGGTTTCAGAGGGTACTGCTCAGTGCCCATGACAGTCAGATGCCTCTCATAGGCTCCTGGTCCTGTAATTTGATGTTTCCTATTGCAGCCTGCTGTAGGCAGGGTGTCATAGACATGCAATATATACTCACAGTATACTAAAATACAAGTGTATTGCAGTAAATTGAATGAGTGACTGAAATTACAGTAGAAAACATTTAAAGAAAAAAATTCTTAACATTTGTAAAGTAAAATAAACAACTAAAATGATAAATGTGTTAGCTATTCCTGTGTTCCAAAATACCCAATCTATCAAAATATATCAATAATTTTCTCATACGGTAATTGCTGTAATAGGAAAAAAAATACCTAATGTTTCACTTTTTCACCTCCTTATGCCACCATTAAAAGCTTTAACAAAAAATTGGCGAAGTTCTAAAACTTTTCAAAATCTTATCAATGGAAATGTTGGCTTGTTCTGCAACATGTAGCATACCCCCCCCCCCCCCTCTCAAGTTAATCATTACCTCAGAGAGCAAGGAACTTGGCTGTCACAATGATGTTGAAGGCTACAGCTTTCGTGAACAGAAGTCTAATTCCAATCACATACAAAGAGAGAGTGCTGCTTCTTTCTGAAAAGTAATAAATATCATATTATATTAAGTAATAGGTATACATGATGCTCTAAATGCCAGCCAGTCATAACTTTCCACATCTATTGTTTAATAGCGGTGATAGAGAGGATTCATTTAATACTATTAACACTGCATGTAAATTGACATCTAACATTTCTGTTGTATGGACTGTTGTATGGACTATTCATACTGTTGACACACAGCAAAATTGCTGGCAGTAAACACTTATTAAGAACAATAATTAATCTGAGTATGTACAGATGTCATGTTCACTTTTGAAGTATGCACTTAAATCATAGCTCCCAACTTTCAGTACAGAGAGAAAGTGGAAAAGGTCCATTTGCAAGGACATGCTCTAAACCCTGTCCCAAATTCCACCACATCTTGAGCTTAAATTGTATAACACCCCTATTTAGTCAGTCAAGACTAAATAACGCCCACTCCTTGTTCCCACATAGTTTAACTCCTCTCCCTGTGAGATCCCAACCTGTATATCGCTCACACCCCACACTCTGTGTATTGTTCACCTGTTTTTGCTGCATGCATTCAGTTGAATGGGTCATTGGGTAGAATGTTTGCAACAAATCGGTAATATGAGCCTTTAAAGTACCCCTTTAATGCAGGCCTTTTATTTCTGTAAGCAGTTTTATAATTCAGTATCATACCTTGCTTATTAATTAACAATAATATATTTTTGTCCTCAAAATAATATACAGTAATTATGACATTACCGTCCAACTATTGATGATCACTGGACACAACCTAGTGTTACCGGTAAGTTTGACATATAGCAATATGGCATATGTAGCAAAGCATGTACATTTCTTTGCACTAACCTGAGTCTTGCTGACATTTTCCAGAATCTGGTAAATCTATTTCTTTGGGCTGATAGTTCAAGTCTGGAATACAAAGAAGAAGAGGTCAGCTATAGATAAAACCTGATGTCAGCCTCATAACTTGTATTATTAGTAAAGTCATAACAACTTTAACATTTTATGATGAACCCCAACAGATCTTACAGATCTTAAAATAGTCTCAAAAAGGTATCTATGGCAGTTTTTAAAATGGATAACAACAGCTAATATTAAAAACTGTATTGTTGGCTTTTCATACATTATTTTAAATTTTCATTTTAGTTTAGTTTTAGGGGGAAAAAACAGTACTTTAGTTCCCCAGCTGGCATAATTTGCATAAAGATTTCAAATTATCAGAACCTTATAGCTTAATCATACATCTCAGCTTCTAAGATGGCAAAACAGGGAAAGGATGTAAGATGGTGGCGAACATTTTTCATTTGTAAGCCCTGCCCTTGACCCATTCTATCCCTAACCCAACCACTAGTGGGCCCAAAAAATATAATGTCCTTCACCTAACTGCACCAACACTATAGTATGTCCCCTTAATGTGGTCACCATATGACATAGAATAATGTTCCCCAACACTGCATAATGCCACCTTTTCTAACTTTTCTGTTGGCCTCCATTGAAATGCCCCCAATTTTCATTAATTCCCACCTTATGTTGCCAGCCTTTCTACAGCTTACAATGCCAATATTTCTGTAACCCCTCCCCCATTTCATGCCCCTTTTCAAGTTTCAGCAACATTTATAATGCCTCCATTTTAGTGACCCACCCCATGTTCTTAATGTTCCCCTTTCTGTTAAAACCCTATTTACATTTTTCTTTTGGCTGTGGCATTGATATGGAAGTGCAGCCTGTTTAAAAAAAAGATGTCAATGACATGTGATCTCGAGAAACTAGGGGACATAGAGGTGTAGTCTGCGAAGGGACTTGTAGGATTCAGGCTGGAAAAATAGGTACATGTAGATGTGAATAAGGAGAGATAGAACTGCAGACTGTGAGAAAAAGGGGCATAGTGAATAAAGTCTGTGAAAATGAGGGAGACTAGGGGTGCAGGCTGTGTAGAAGAGGGGGACATGAGGTGCAGGCAGTGCTGACTGTGAAAAAGATGGAAATAAGGAGTACAGGTTAATGAAAGAAGGAAACATGGGTTGCAAAGAAGGACTATATGCAGGATATATGAGAAGAAAACAAGTGGGACATGGGGTCAGTCTGTTCGAAAATGAGCAGAGAATGGAGTGCAGATCCTCACATTTTTGAGAATCCATCCACTCAGCTCCTGTTGTTCTTCTAGAAAATCCTCACACTCAAACCTTGCTGTTGATATAGAGGAGATTCGCACTCAGCTCCTACCGTTCATATAGAGCAGCGATGGCAAACCTTTTAGACAACAAGTGCCCAAACTACAAACAAAACCCACGTATTTTTCGCAAAGTGCCAATGCGACAATTTAAGCAGTAACTTATTACTACCTGCTCTTTCACGGGTTTAAATAGTATAGGCACCTGAGGACAGCAATACAGTAGAAATAAGGAGAAGAAGTTTGGATTATCATTGTAGCTTCCTTCTGGGGTCCTGGGCTGCCTGGGACTGCAAGAGGCCTTGAGTCCTGTCAGGCAAACTCTGCCCTGGGGCGATGGCAAGAGTGCCCATATAGAGAGCTCCGAGTGCCACATCTGGCACCCGTGCCATAGGTTCGCCACCACTGATATAGAGGATACTATAAGGCAGCAGTGTGAACCCACTGTGTATTGTCACCATTGCAGCCTTTATTTGGAAAGTGGACCAGTGCTGACGGAAGATGCCGGGTGAGAGGTAAGTAAAGGGTTGTTTGTTAAGTTACAACCCATTCTGCCTGCCAAAAAAAATGATCCTGCAAAACTAATTTTATTAAATTATATCCATATATAAAATCCCCTGATCCCCTGAGGAAGCCCGTTTAGAGGGTGATACGCATGGGGCATCACCGGTCTCTATGTTTCCCAGCTTTGATTTGGTAATGTGACATTTTATTATACTATGTTCTAGTATTCACTCTGGCAGCATATTTGCTGACATATATCTGGTATCTTATTGACTTATCATATTTATTGACTAAATAATACCATGATACTATATCTACTTGTACTTTTCTATGATAATTACCCTGTCTGATATGTTTTTCATTGAGTACTTTTTTATACTACACCATCTAAGTGTACACTGGCTACTTGTACTGGGATTGGGAGATCTTTTGTGTTGTTATCCCCCTTCGTAAGGGTTTTGAAATGATTTTATATTCATATTCGTAATTAATAAATACTTTGCCTTTTTGTGCATCTGCCTTTTTGCTTTATTTTGTATATCCATACATAAAATACATATCCAGATGCATATAAATATTTTATCAAACAATATGCAAAATATTTTTTCTCAAAGCTTATGATATCTCAGTATATGATAGTATAAAGTGACATGCATGTGATTTATGCAGATATACATAAAAGAACGGTTATTCTTTGTTAAGGTTAAACTCTATTAATGTACCTTTCAGTTTTGAAGTGGTCTCCGTGTTTGTCACCCATTTTCCTTGGTGCTTGGCATGACATTGTGCATTATTTGTCCCCAAGTTGGTCACAAGTGCAGTGCTGTACTTTCCCTTTGATGACAACTTTGCAGACACCTTCCCATGACTAAAGCTGTTCTTTGTGGAATTCATATAGATCTCAAGATCTTTAGGATAGAAATCTTTAGCCAGACAAGCTACAAGGGGGTTTTCCTTCTGGGGCTTCAACACAAACACTGCCAGCCCCAAGTAGTATACAGCCAGCCCCAAGTAGTATACAGCCAGCCCTATGTAGTATACAGCCAGCCTGCCCCCAGTAGTATACAGCCAGCCCCATGTAGTATACAGCCGGTCCCAAGTAGTATACAGCCAGCCAGTCCCAAGTAGTATACAGCCAGCCAGCCCCATGTAGTATACAGCCAGCCCCAAGTAGTATACAGCCAGCCCCATGTAGTATACAGCCAGCCCCAAGTAGTATACAGCCAGCCCCAAGTAGTATACAGCCAGCTCCAAGTAGTATACAGCCAGCCCCAAGTAGTATACAGTCAGCCCCCATGTAGTTTACAGTCAGCCCCCATGTAGTATACAGCCAGCCCCCATATAGTATACAGCCAGCTCCCTGCCTAGCGCAAAAAAAATAAAAAACTTGATACTCACCCTCCGATGTCTGGATCGTTGGCGCGGCTCCCAATCTTCGGCGCGGTGACACCGCCGCATCATAGTGTGCTCCCGCCGGCAGATCGCATGGACGCGACTTTGCCGGCTAGAGAAGAGGAGCCGCTGACTCGTGTATAAGCCGAGGTGAGTTTTTTCAGAACATTTTTTGTATATACACAAGTATATACGGTAGTAAAAGACCAGTAGGTAATGTTGGCAGTCTACCTTACTCACTCAGTGAGCAAGTTAATAAAGGAATACATTTTTGAGGGCAATAAATGGTAGAAGTGGGTTGATTAGGCCCTCTCCTCCAATACCCCAGGCATTATGCCACACTACATCACTACACATACAAGCTACCTAGTAAAGCTCTCTAGCAAGAATCTGTCTTATTATCAATTGTATCTCTGCCCTAATGTGTTCCCATCTTAGCCACACATGGCAATCATAAGAATAAGCAGCTCTTTTTCTCAGAAACAGGTACAGGCAGTCCCCTATTTAACCCCTACGGGACTCAAGGACGCGGCCCAATTTTTCAAATCTAGCCTGTGTCACTAAAAGTGGTTATAGCTTTGGAATAATATAAGATATCCAGGGGATTTTGAGATTGTTTTCTCGTGACACATTGTACTTCAAATTAGTTTAAAAATTTGGATGAAATCTTTTGCGTTTAGTTATGAAAAAAAAACAAAATTTGGAAAAAATTTTGAATTTTTTTTTATTTTCAACGTTCTAAATTCTCTACTTTTGATGCAGATAGTCATAGCACCCAAATAAATTCATAACTTACATTTCCCAAATGTCTGCTTTATGTTGGATGGTTTTTTAAGATTCCACATATTTTACTAGAATGTTATGAGGCTAAGAATTTAGGTATCATTTTTCAAATTTTTTGTAAAATCACCAAAACCCGTATTTAGATGGACCTGCTCAAATTCTAATTGACACTGAGAGGCCTAAATAATAGCAAGACTCATAAATTACCCCATTATGGAAACTACACCCCTCAACGTATGAAAATCCACTTTTAAGAAGTTTGTTAACCCTTTAGGTGTTTTATAAGGGTTAAAACAAAATGGAGGTGCAGTCTGCAAATTGTAATATTTTTTCTCAATACACTCATTTTGGGTGGAAAATTAAACATTTACAATGGATTAAATGAAAAAAGGCTCCACAAAGTTTGATACCCAATTCCTCCCGAGTACACGGATACCCCATATGTGCTGGTAACCTGCTGTATGGGCGCACGGCCGGGCATAGAAGGGAAGGAGGCGTCATGCAGAGCAGATTTGCTATGTCACATTGTACAGGCTATAATTTTTTTTTAATGTGGAGCTATAGGGGCTTATTTCATGAGACATGAGATGCACTTTTCTGGTAGGTAATTTTGGGGCATCTATAGCTAATTGGTGAGATTTTATTAACTCTTTGTTGGTGGAGGAAATAAAAATCATCAATCTTTAGGAAAATTTTTATGTGTTTTTTTTTGGCTGTTAACCTTACCATAAAAATAGTATATTATTTTTATTCTATGGGTCACCACGATTACAAAAAGACCTCATTTATATAGATTTTTTATTTTTTCCCATTTTTACTGAATAAAAAGTAATCTGGCAAAAATGTTGTTAATTTTAACATCACCGTCTTTCATATGCAGAACTTTTTTATTTTTCGTCTCACAAATCTGTTTAAGGGCTTATTTTTTGTGAGAAGGATTGTTCTTTTTAGTGGTCTTATTTTAGATTGCATAACATTTTTAAATCACTTTTTAGAGCATTTTTATTAATTAAAAATGATCTTTTTTTGGAGCTTTTTTTTTTTTTTACGAGGTTCACTTTGTGGATCTAATAACGATTCTGTTTTATTATGCAGATTGTTATGGACGCAGGGATACCAAATATGTGGGGGTTTTGTGTATTTTATTTAATTGTACTGAATAAAAATTAATTTGGAGAAAATCTTGTTCATTTTAGCATCACCAACTTTTCATATGCATAACTTTTTTATTTTTCGGCCGACAAATTTGGTTAGGGGCTTATTTTTTGCGAGAACAGTTGTTCTTTTTAGTGGTCTTATTTTAGAGTGCATAACATTTTTAGAGCATTTTTTTATAGGGTATTAATTAAAAATTATCCTTTTTCGGATTGTTGTTTTTGCGTTTTTTTCTCCAGCGTTTACCGTGCAGGTCCAGTAATGATTCTGTTTTATTAAACAGATTGTTACGGACGCGGCAATACCAAATATGCAGGGTTTGTTTGTGTTTTTGTGTTTTTTATACTTAAGTGTTTTTATGGGAAAATGTCATTTAGGGGCTTATATTTTTATGTATTTATTTTTTATTTATTCTAATGTGTAGTGTTTAGTGTTTTTACATGTTTTTACTTATGCATACATGAACTTGAACCAGCGATGCTCTGATCGCTGGTTCAAGTTCAATACACTGCTCTACAATACTATTGTAGAGAAGTGTAAACTGTCTGAGCTCGCAGGCGCATGCGCAGACAGTTTACAGTCAAACCCGGAAGGGGTCTGACTGCTAGGGAGAGCGGGCAGCTCTGGGGCACATGGCAGTCCTCGGAGCTGCCCAGAAGAGGATTGGATCCCCCGGTAAGCGGCGCGGGGATCCGATCCATAGCGGAAACACCCTTACACGCCACGGTCATGCTTGACCGCGACGTTTAAGGAGTTAACACCCTTGATCGGACGTTATAGCACGTTATAGCTTAGCATGTAGCCCCGGGGACGTACTATAACGTCCTGGTGCGCCTAGGGGTTCTAGGGACTTGCGGATCAGGCGCACTCCTTACTGCAGAGGGAAAAAGGAGGAAAAACGGAAGATATAAGCATTTTATTTGGCAGTGCACTTAACCTGTTAAAAAAAGGTTTTAAATGTTTTGTTTTAATTAAGTTATATTTAATAGTTTTATTAATAGTTTTAATAGTTAAGTTAAATTTTATTCTGTCATAAACATTCTAAGTATAAGTATAATATGCTACTTTTGCTTCATATATCGTATCACAAAACTTATAACAAAAAAGTATGTTTGAATTTTTTCCATATCCCTCGATATGGTAATAGTAGAAAATATTCTTATAACTTGCTCTGGCATATACATTTAGAATCAGAATAGGGACAAATGTCAGCCATAAACACCTTTTTTTAATACCATACTAATTTGCAAATCATACTTACACTTTTGGACCCAGGCATGGTCTGTGGTAGAAAAAAAACCTTGGTCTCATACTTGCTAAACCCAACAGGGCATGTAGTTCAAAGGATTTCTTTATGAAGAAAGTATGGCTGTTCTCTCCTTCCAGATGTGCCCTGTGCATATTATCAAATGGAAGACCATTAGTATGCAAAGTAGAATTGCACAATTGCAAAATCCTCCACCAGGACCTAGTCTTTTTTGGTGGCTTTAGACAGCTGGAGTGGCTGGCTTATGTGGCCTTGGCCACGCTATCACGGTGCTTGGTATTGTTTCTCCCTGGGGCAACCTCTAAGGCAGTGGTGGCGAACCTATGGCACGGGTGCCAGAGGCGGCACTCAGAGCCCTTTCTGTGGGCACCCGGACCATTAACCCAGCACACCAGACAGGACTTCCTGCAGTTCCAAGCAACTTAAAAGATGCGGCTTTCAGTCATATTTTGATACATACTTCGCTACTTGGGACTGTAGGAAGAGGGAGAATGAGGATACAGGGACAAATTATTTTTGGAGGACCTCCTGCTGGCCCCATGATTCTCTGTGTACAGAGGGACACTGGAAAGAAGCTAAAATGATGAAAATTTTCCATCTTTCTACTGTGTTGCTGTCCTCAGGAGGCGAATATGATTGAAAGTTGTTAAACAGGGAGCAATAAGTTACTGCTTTAGTTTTTGGTTGGCACCTCGCGATAAATAAGGGTATTTTGGGTTGCAGTTTGGGCACTCGACCGCTAAAAGGTTTGCCATCACTGCAAACATATATATGGGAATCCCTGGGTGATGGAGGATGGGGAGCTGGTGATGATGAAGTAGCCTGATCCAGGAATCACACAGAGGCACATTGTGCAAATCCACTCACGGTTCTTTATTCTAACTGGAACAGCAGATTAATACTAGAACTTCACACCATGAGGTTTATCTTTGATGTCTGACTTTCTGCTCTGACCATGTGCTCCCGCCCATCAGGGGTTTTTATACTCCCCTCATCAGGTGGCAGAACTCTCCAATCAGCTTCCAGTTGGCATTGCAATGGTACAAAGAATGTCATTGGTTATCTCTTGCCTTACCAGGCAGTGACTTACAGCAGCAATTACAAAGTTTGCCAGGGAAATAGCTTCTCATCAGATAGACCCTGACAAGGAGAAGGCGCTATTCGCAATAACCATTTAGCCTATGCATTGGCAAGGGTATTGCACACAAAGCATTAGTAACCAGTTGGTATTTTCTCAGTAACAGGATCACTAGTGACCTCTAGCAATGAACAAATGAAAAATCAGCGGCTTGATAACGTTATTCTAACCAGCAGAATAAAGCTTTCCATTTCAGGATCAATTTCTTCAAAAGAGACCCATTAATGGGTCTAACAGTGCTGGACAACATAGTGAACTTTTATAGGATAAGGAAACCAGGTCAGTATGAAGGTCATCTTATCATCAACATGCAACAAAAACCCACCTTGTATGGAGAGGGTTCACTCCAATACTCGCCTACTGGCTTGCAAGGAGAAAAGCCTATAAAATGGCAGTGATAGGGCCGATTACATGCCTTCTCCACCAGAAAACTGTCTGAGAAATTATAAAAATGTCCCCCATTGTGTACAAATGATTTAAGATAAATGCATGATTAATAGATTAGGTTAGGTCCCAAAGACACTATGCAAATTGTATAGGTACCTCAATACAGTAAATGACTATGCAACATCCCCCACCGGGGCCTAGCCTTTTCTTGGGGCATTGAGGCAGCCAGGGCCCAGAATACCGGAGTGGCTGGCGGTTGTGGCCTAGGCACGCTAGTGTCACAGTGCTTGGTATGGGGACCGGAGGGCTGTCCTACAGCCTGGCAGGTCTCCAGCAGGTGGTGTGTGCAAGAAATTAGATGAGGGAGAGGCTGTGGTACTGGTTCTCCTTGGGGCAACCCCTTAGTGTCCGTAGTGTGAGTCCCTGGATGATAGATGGGGAGGCCCTTGATGGTGATACAGCAGGGACCAGAAGGAGGCAAAGTTGTGCATAAAATAACTTACCGTTCTTTATTCGAACCAACAGCAGCAATGAACCAAACTATTCCATACATATGCCGGATACTGGGAGTGATCTTGGAGAGTGAACCTCAGGAGTTAGGTCACCAGCCTGGTTGCAGATGCAGGCTGGGATGTAGCTGTATCAAATACTGGAAGCTGCAGCTTTGTCCTGGTTGTTCTGTGTGAACTCACTAGTGGTGTGAGGCACACGCTGTCTATAATCACTCTGTGTGTGGTCAATATGCTCCTCAGACAAGAGCTGGGTTCCTAGAGCTTGTGCTATCAGAAGTTTCTGGAACTCTACTACCTCCAACTCCTCCCCTGACTAACGGTTTTGTTAAACCCTAGTCAGGTGATCTCACTCTCCAATCACACTCCAGTTACAAAGATGGAACATCATCGGATGATAATTATTAAACATTCTTAACCCTTGCCTATCCAGGCAGCATTTACCGCTGCACAATTACCTCTATATGTACTAAATGGTACAAGGGGCTTATTCGCAACTACTCCTCTGCCATGCGCATTGGCAGGGATATTGCAACTATAAAACATCATTGTCCCATGTTTGTATGGGGGACTAATTGTTTTCTTGAACAAAGTGAAAGTCTATTCACTTCAGTATCCCTTCAGATATCTTAGCATGTCAGTGTTTATAACAGCAGGTGGCGCCGCAGGCTTGTATTTACCAGGAAATGGAATCCTTGAATAAAATGGATTATTAGAGTCAACACCTGACAAGAGGAAAAGAAAAGTTTCTGTGCCATTTAACTACTTAATATAACAACTAGAAATGTCAGATGACTGAGCAATCAACTTTGTAGTGATGTTTTATAACAGACAGTTGGATTTTTACAGAAAAAGCACCCAACTTTTGCGGAGGAGAAAGAGGGACTTTTTTACCCACAGAAGCCACACCCTAGCCACGCCCCCTAACCACACCCCCTGGCCACGCCACTGCTCATACCTCCAACGCATCCACTGACACCAATGTATATATATATATATATATATATATATATATATGCTGATTAACCCCACTGGCACCAATGTATATTTATGTATATAATTGGGGGGCATATTCCACTCCCCCTAGACAACGAGCGTGTCCCCCCCCAGGACAGCGAGCTATCCCCCCCCTACATAGACAACGAGCATGTCCCCCCCCCCATGGTTGCGTGCCCTTTTGTGTGTTTGTGTTATTGTGTCTTCCAGGACCGTACCTGCTGTGGACTACTTCGGATTCGAAGGATTACGTCGATGACCGACATTTCTAACAAATAAAATGGTCAACGAGGGTGTGTCTGCGTTCTTTAAACTTATATTTGTTAAAAACGGTGTGATTTATTTTTTTGCAACACTCCTCATAGTTTGCCGTAGTAGTGGTGCCGGCTAGATGAAGGTGTTCATTACTAAGGGCTGGCCTTAGTGTTTGTCTTAATTTTTTTGGCAAATTCACACTAACGCCCATACCATTACCGCGGTACCCACCGCCACCAGGGGTGCCGGGAAGAGCCGAGTACAAACCAGTACCTGACCGTCTATAGATGGTCAGGTAGTGGGGCGGCTGCAGGCTGTTATTGTTGCGCTGGAATAGCCCCCTAACAGTGGGCTATCCCAGCTCAGTAATGGCAGGCTGCTGCTGCTTTTTTGTAGCTGGATGATTTGAAAAATAGGGGGTACCCCATGCCGTTTTTTTCTTAAAATTTTTGACAAAAATATGCGTGGGGTCCCCCCTTAAAAGGGGGCTCCCAGGCTGTTTCCCCCATTTTACAAAAAAATGGGGGGAAAAACTGTGTGGGTTGCCCCCTATTGTTCAAATAAGCCAGATACAAAAAAGCAGCAGCAGCCTGCCATTACTGAGCTGGGATAGCCCACTGTTAGGGGGCTATTCCAGCGCAACAATAACAGCCTGGAGCCGCCCCACTCCGTGACCATCTATATACTGGTTTGTACCCAGCTCTTTCCGGCACCCCTGGTGGCGGTGGGTACCGGGTAATGGTATGGGCGTTAGTGTGAATTTGACAACCACTAAAGCCAGCCCTTAGTAATGAGCACTGTCATCTAGCCGGCACCACTACTACGACAAACTATGAAGAGTCGCAAAAAATTAAATCACACCGTTTTTAACAAATATAGATTTAATTGAACAAAGAACGCAGACACACCCTCATTGACCATTTTATTTGTTAGAAATGTTGGTCATCTACGTAATCCTTCGAATCCGAAGTAGTCCACAGCATGTACGGTCCTGGAAGACACAAATAACACACACTGTGGCGGATGCACTGAATTATTGTGACACTCAATAAGATGTCCCCAAAATGGTATTGATGTAAGTGTCATCTCATACCGCAAAAATGACACCTTAAAGAGGACCTGTCACCCAGAAATTCGGCACTAGATGTTACTAAAGTAATCAGCTCCTAGTGCTAAACCAAACGCAGCGGTGTTACACAGAAACCTCTGATAACGCTAACTAACACTGCCGCGCTGTCCACTACAAACACAGGACCGCTCTCAAAGTGGCGAATTCATGAGGGGATGGGATTGTGGGCGGTGACATTCATTTCCATATCTATCTAAATTTCATGTGTAACCCACATGTAAGATTTATAAACAGCCCAGGCTTCCATTTTTGTTGGGACTGCAAATATACAACAATGTACGTTTCTTAACTCTTTAAGGACATCGCCCTTTTTTGTTTTTTCATTTTTATTTTTCACTCCCCACAATCAAAAATCTATAACTTTTTTTTTTTTTACACATAAAGAACTATGTGACGACTTGTTTTCTGCACGACAAATTGCACTTCATAGTGATGGTATTTATTCTTCCATGCCATGTACTGGGAAGCTGTAAAAAAATTAAAAATGCAGTGAAAATGGTGAAAAAACACATTTGCAATTTAAAAAAAAACCTTTTTTTAATTTTTACTTTTACTATTTTTCAGTCTCCCTAAAGTACTTTAACCCTAGGTTGTCCTATTTACCCTACCATATACTGCCATACTACTTAGGGCAGTATATGGGGATTTTCCTCCTCATTCATTACACTCATTCCTCGCACATTGTAATCATTGGATTGAAACGAGACAGCCTCGGGTCTTTGGAAGACCCAAGGCTGTCATGGAAACGGAGTGACGCTCCCCGATGACGTCACAATCTCCAACAAAGTGGCGGCGCATGGGCTCTCTGAAGCAGCCGGCAGCTTTGCTGGCGGCAATGTGTGGGTTAACACCCGTTTTTAATAAAAAATAATGTTTTTAACAAATTAGGTTAGGTTCCAGGATTATTAAATTACAGATTAGAGCAGAGGCAGGCAGGAGGAATCTACCATCACATCTACTTCTGATAGTAGATTCCTTATGTTAGATTTCCTTTAATCGTTCTTACAAGTTCAGTTTGTGTTCAGCAGAAGCCATGCTGTTAGTAGCATTGATCTCCAATCCTAAATCAGCTCCTTCTCAACTTAGTGCTAGAACACTTGAGTTTGTCAGCATAATTTACAGTTCTGGAGGTGCTTTTTTTTCATACTGTTACAGATGTAAGAAATGTACCGGAGATGTTATACAGATGCCTCCCAAACTCGCTGCAGACCAAGGACATACAGCTACTATGAGCTGTGAGTATACTGACAGCACGTTCTACACTCTGCAGTGGTAGAAGACTCGGCTGTCTCCAGGTGTGCTTTGGAGGCTCAGTAAGAGAAAGCTGCTGATAACTCTGCAAAGACCTTCATTTTTTGATCATCCATATCAACTGTTCTAAATGTTATAGAGATGCATAGAGGAGTCAATTCATGTGTATTTCAGTCCATTAGCTACATAATAAATACTATCGGAATAATTTCTTGCTGTAGGCACATACCAAATCAGACATCCAGAAAGTCAAGTGAAGAAGGGATCAGGAGCATCATTAATGCAGCAGCAGAAGGCAAGCATTTTTATTTTAGGTGCCCCTCCACAGATGCCTCTACCTTTTATTTACTGGAAACTACTTTAACTTTATATGTCAGTATTCTGGTTCTTTACATTCTACTTCTACATTAACAGTAAAATACACTGTAGTTTTTTCCAAGAGAAAGGGCTGACCATTTTCTTTGAGGATCAAAATGGATGATGTGTCTTATAGATAATTGGAAGAAAAAGGACCCCATTTTTAACCCCTTCAAGTTGCAGCATTTTTACAATTATTTTTTACACACTACCTTCAAAAATGTACAACTTTTTTTTCCTGTACAGACGGGTTACGTGCAAGATAGGTTCTGTAGGTTTGTTCTCAAATTGAATTTGTATGTAAGTCAGAACTGTATATTTTATAATTGTAAGTCCAGACAAATTTTTTTTGGTCTCAATTGTGACAATTGTATTTTAAAAAAGTTGGATTGTCATAAGAACAAGGATTAACAATAAAGCTTAAAGAGGACCTGTCACCAAATAAGAGGTCGGATTGACGTTCAGGTCCCCTAGCAGTTGGCCGTATTCATGAGGGGGGCGGCTGACACACCCCCTTCACGCCACTGTCAGTCAGGGACCTGTAAGAATCGCCGGCAGCAGCGCATGTTTTGCACAATCGCTGCCGGCTCTACGCAATGCAGAAATGAGGCTGTGCCGCGCTTATTCACAGCGCCGGTTGAATGTTCGGCTGTCAGCTAGGCTAAGACCTTCAGATCTGAACCCAATCAGAAATCTTTGGAGGGAGGTGAAATTCTATGGTGCCCAGCAACAGCCTCAAAACCTTAAAGATCTGGAGAAGATCTGTATGGAGGACTGGGCCAAAATCACTGCTGCAGTGTGTTCAAACTTGGTCAAGAAATACAGGAACATCTGAACTACCTTTGTGAAGATAACTTCCCATAAATCTAAAAATGAGATATCATATATATTGGAGTATAAGCCGACCCCAAATTTTAACACAAAAAACTGGAAAAACCTATTGACTTGAGTATTAGCCGAGGCTGGGAAATGCATTGGTCACAGCCCCCCCAGTATATAGACAGCCAGCCCCCTGTAGTATATAGCCAGTCAGCCCCTGTATTATATAGCCAGCCTCCTGTAGTATATAGCCTGCCAGCCCTCTGTAGTATAATATAGCCTGCCAGCCCCCTGTAGTATTACATAGCCTGCCAGCCACCCATAGTATGTAGCCAGCTCCCTGTAGTATATAGCCAGCCTCCTGTAGTATATATCCTGCAACCTCTGCAGTATATAGCTTGCCAGCCCCCTCTAGTATATAGCCTGCAGCCCCTGCCACCAATACAATGCCTGTAGGGAAAAAAACTAAAAGTGTACTCACCTTCCGACCCGCCAAAGACCCCCTCCCCCCCTCGCAGGTCCTTTTCCATACATCCCGGCTCTGGCATCGGCTTAGTGTCCCCCTGCGCGGTCCGTCACAGGCACCATGACGTCAGCCACTCACTGACATCATAGTGTTGCTAGTGCTAGTGTTTCTAGGCGGTATCTACAGCTGCAATTACATAATATTCAGGTTCCAGAACCTTCCTAACAACTCCTGACCTGGAAAGGGCACCAATCGCAATTACCAGCCTGTCTATGCATTGGCAGGGGTGTTTCACAAAGTGTGTCAATAACTTTATTAGTTAATTTGTTTCTCATAAGCATCTTGCCCTTTTATCATACAGTGCACATTGTCACTTTAACTTGATCCATCCAACTTGACTCAATCAAGATGCTATCCAATGATGTGGCTGTATTGTTAGCTGGATTGTGATTGGAGAGGTGCTACTACTTGACCAGGGGGAGTATAAAAACCCCTGCTGGGTGGAAGCACATGGTCTCGGGTTTTAGGTCTTCAGAGTGAAGAGAGAGACAGTGTTTGCAGTACACCTTCAGTGCTGCCACAGATTCTTATCCCAGGAACCACACATACGGCAAGGAGACTCTAGCCAGAGCAACAGCTTCCATAATTTGGACACAACACCCGCTCAACTATCCTAGCCTGCATATACTATCAGGCTGCTGCACCACCATTCCTGCGGACCACTCTCCATGACCACTCCAGTAACCAGAATTTGCTGTGTTATTATTAGGCCATTGCTGCTGTCTGAAGCTCAATAAAGAAGTGTAAATTGATTTACACAACATTGCCTCCATCTGATCCCTGGATACGGCTGCTTACCATCCAGGGACTCATCCTACAGACACTCAGGGGTTGCCCCAGGGAAAAACCAGTGCATCAGCCTCTCCCACCATATTTCTTGCACACACCATCTGCTGGAGACATGCCAGGCTATAGGACAGCCCTTCGGTCCCCATAGCAAGCACCGTGACCACAGTGTACCCTAGGCCACAATAGCCAGCCACTCTGGTATTCTGGGCCCTGGCTGCCTCCAGGCCCCAAGAAAAGGATAGGCCTCGGTGGGGGATGTTGCAGATGTACTGTACCTTATGTCAATGTATAGTAGTAACCTGCAGGTAAATAAAAGTCACAAAGGAAGTACAAGTAACAAGAATCATGATGTGGGCTGCCTCATGTGGTTTTGCTTCAATAGTAACAACAGGTTCATATTCAGTAGATGCTGTTGCATTTCATTACACTCTGTTTTTAGACCTGGAGAACAATGCCACCAAGTCAGCTCCTTCTCATCCTTATTATATACCTTCACAGTAAGTAACTACGGCATATAATACATTCTTAGCTGTTTTTATGTGCAGTTCCATACAGTGTATTTTTTAGTTAATATGTAATATTATTTTATGAGTTTTATTAAAGGGGTATAACCATTTCAGAAAATTATTATTATTGTTTTTATAATAAAAAGTTATACCATTTTCCATTATACTTTTTGTATCATTTTCTCACGGATTTCTGCTTTTTGTCATTCTATAGAAAGCTTCTATGTTTACTACAAGTGGACAGAAACCTGACCATGGTCACACAGCTGCACGTCTCGTTATATATCACACAGCTCTGTTTACTGACTACTGTCTGTAAAATAACGAGCTGTGCACCTGTGTGACCATGGTCAGATTTCAATCCACTTGTAGTAATCATAGAGGCTTTCTATAGAATGACAGCAAGCAAAAATCTAGAAATCCATGAAAAATTGATACAGGACAAATATTGGAAAATTGTATAACTTTTTATCATAAAAGGTATGGCATTAATTTGCTGTAATGGGAACACCCCTTTAAGTGTAAACAATATGATTTAGTAATTGCCTAAGTTTAGCGTGAAATCTCATCTGGCCATGGGTGTGAATCTTACATTTTTTAAATTTTTAATCAAATGATCATATAATATAAGATAATGATTAACAATCTTTCCCATATTCTTCCAGATGGTAAATGTACCGGAGATGTAATACAGATGCCTCCTATTCTCACGGTAGACCAAGGACATACAGCTACTATGAGCTGTGAATATACTGACAGCGCGTTCTACAGTCTGCAGTGGTTCAAGCAAATTCAGGGGAAGGGTCTTGTTTCATTATCAATTCTGAGAGTAGATAATAAGAATAATACACAGGATAGATATGTGTTTTCACTGAAGAAAGACAAGAAGCTAAGCACCATGTTTATCGTGAATCTAGATGTGGAAGATTCGGCTGTCTACTGGTGTGGGTTTGAGGCACAGTGAGCAAAAGCTGCTGGTAACTGTGTCAAAAACCTTCACTGTTCTAGAGATGCGAAGCAGGAGTAAAATACTGTGTCTTCCTCATGTTATATAATCAATACCATCCGTATTATTTTATAGTGTTGGTCTATACAAAATCAAATATTTAAAGAAATACCAATATCACTATTACTATCAGATGTGAAAGCCTAGGACAGTGATGGCAAACCTTTTCGACGCTGAGTGCCCAAACTACAACCAAAACCCACATATTTTTCGCAAAGTGCTGATGCAACAATTTAAGCAGTAACTTACTACCTGCTATGTCACAGGTTTAAATAGTATAGGCACCTGAGGACACCAATACAGTAGAAAGAAGGATAAGAAGTTTGGATTATCATTGTAGCTTCCTTCTAGGGTCCTGGGCAGCCTGGGACTGCAAGAGGCCTTGAGTCCTGTCTGACCTGGTGTGATGGCGCAAGTGCCAGAGAGGGCTCTGAGTGCCACCTCTGGCACCCGTGCCATAGGTTCGCCACCACTGGCCTAGGAGAAACCACTTAGCTAGAAACCATAGTGGTGGTAGATTTTATAAACATCTTCTATATTAGTTCCAACACAAAAAGGACAACATTTTATCAAGTCCCCTGCTCAAGTACTGTGGCATATCAAACAGTTATATAAAGCAAATAAACAGAAAATAAACAGACAGAACCTGTACTAGTTGGGAGATATGTATCAGCAGACTAAATCATATGACATGTTCTAACCTGGTAATCAGTGGCACAAACAAAATATTGGGGGTCATTTACTAAGGGACCGATTCACGTTTTTTCGGCGGGCCTCGGCGGACTTCAGCGCAGCAGCGCCACCTGGTGGACGTCGGAGGAACTACCTTAGTGAATCCCGGCCGGACCCGAATCCACCACAGAGAATGCGCCGCTGGATCGCGAATGGACCGGGTAAGTAAATCTGCCCCATTATGTCATCATCATAAAGATCATCACTCCTATAAGATTCCAAATAGGAACGCGCCAAATTTAAGGCAACCTTAACGGGTGTCTATAACCACAATTTATCTAACTTTTATGTTACATAGTGCTATTCTGATACATGTCACTCATACACTATTATTTATTATTTGCCAGTTTCTTCTTCCATGATAAAACTTCACTTTAGAAATGAGGTTGAAGTGCTGGGAGGAGGGAGGGAGATAGCAGAAAGGGGCTTCTGGGCTTTTGGCTCCACAGCAATAATATCACCTATCAGCCATGCTATATATTTACTGTCCAAGGCCTTCTCTCATCCTTCCCCTTCATCATATTTCAGTATCAGTTTCCGAGCCCCCAAAGCACTTCAGTTTTGCATATATGTTAAGTGTTAGCATAGGAGTAGCTGGAAAATAAAAACAAAATTTTGTGTGACATGTGTGAGTTTAACCCTACATAGCATAACAGGTAAATCGTGGCAATGGACGCCTTACAACCCCTTCTCCAACTGGACGTAATAGTACATCTGAGGGAGAATGTGCTATTACATCCATCTTCTAACACCAGCTAACGAGCAGAGCCAGAATCAGTAAGTGTCAGCTGTATATCACACGCAGGGGAAGGGGTTTCCCACTAGGCTTTTGCATGCTAGACAATTAACACTACAATACACTTAATACTCTTAAAGGTGTATTCCAGGAAGCAGCATATTTCATATACAGGCGGTCCCCTACTTAAGAACACCGGACTTACATAAGACGTAATTTACTGTAATTTAGCCTTAAAGAGAACCCGTCATGCAAAATAACCCCCCTAAACTAAATATATTTTCATAAACTGCCATTAGAGAGCATTGCCCCTATCCCCTCATTGTCCCTCTACATGCCTGTAAACCTAAGCAATGAGGTCCTAAAGCTGTATGCAAATGACCTGTGAAATGTCCAATGAAGCATTAGCATATTCAAGCTGTCCACTCTATTCATGAGTGGGAGGCACAGCCACACCCCCAGTGCTTGACTGCAGCCTTGATTAAATGATGAGGCTTGTTAAATGATGTGCTTCCTGGTGCTGGTGGCCACGCCCCCTGCAGCCTGTGTGTGCATGTGTGTTTTTAGGAAGATACAGCAGCTCCAGGCAGCCATGTTACAGCAGAACATGTCAGATTCATGTGTAGCTGATGCTGTGTCTCTCACCTGTATATTAGGAGGATGCAGCATGTCAGCAGATGCAGCACACACTAGCCATGCTTTACTATACATTACACACAGACATGAGCAGGGGGGGGGGAGGGGTAACAGGGGTGACATCACTGCCTCTGACCATGTGACCAGCCTCCTTTACATAATAAAGAATAGATACAATGATTAATGTATGAAATAACTAGATAAAGGCTGGGATGGGATCCTTGTGAGCTGCTCCAACAGGTAGAGGTGACAGGACTAGTGGCAGAGACCTGATGACAGGTGTCCTTTAAGCTACAATAAACAGCTGTAACAGTTATCAGAGGTGTCTGCAATGAAATTTTAGTGTTATTCATGATTCTTATGACAATCCAACATTTTTAAAATCCAATTGTCACAAAGACCCCAAAAAATTTGGCTTGGGCTACAATTGTAAAATATACAGATCCGACTTACATATAAATTCAACTTAAGAACAAACCTACAGACCCTATTTTGTATGTAACCCGGGGATAGCCTGTACAAATGGGTCTATAAATTAAAGCTAATATGTCAAATTTAGCTCCCCTTAGCAGAAAAATACTGCTGACATAAAATTTAATGAAGAATTAAAATTCTACTGACCGTTTAATCAGTCCATTGATTTCTTCTGCACAGAGCAGAAGATGGCCGCTGGTCACATGTCCACATCACATGTTCTGCACCTGCCTGGACAGGTCATGTGATCACCACTATAAACATGCAAGGGAAGAAAAAGAATATTGTTTGTCTCACTATTTTTGTTATCATGTTTGAATAAAATTAAATATATTATTACGGCCATTTTTTTGTACCGCTTCTTTGTTCCCTTGCATGTTTATAGTATTGTTTGATGCAATTGGCCTAAGAGTATATCATATTATTGCTGTGCCGTCCCTCTGCTTTTGGTTCTAGCACTATGTTTGGCTGTAGTCAGTTGGTTGCAGCACATCCAGTGGCCAGTGTTGTGGTGAGACGTCATCTCAGTGATGTGCAGTGATGGCAGTTACACATCATTACTATGATAACAGTAATGATGAGCAGGACAGTCTGTTACATCATCACTGGGAGCAGAGCATAATTGGTAGGAGGAGATACTGAAAACTAACGGATCTTGGGATTTGTAGTTTCCAGTGGCGGCCATCTTGGTGAAAACTCTGCATACTTTAGAGAGGCCATAAAATTCAGTAAATCATAAAATCAAACTATTAAAGCTCCATTTTGTGACTGAGAACATTGAGTTTTGTTATATTCATTTATTTATAGCAGCACACGTTTTCAGATCAGATGTTCATATTCCTGAAATACCCCTTTAAAATTAAAAAACACAATTTGGTATTGCTGCATATGTAACATGCTGCATAACTAAATAGAATTTTGTTATTGGACCCACACGTGCACACCATTAAAAAAATGTGAAAGAATGTTCAGAAAAAAGATGATTTTTTAACTGGAAAGAGTTGTATGTTTTCTCCGTATATATGCGTGGGTTTCCTCCGGGTCCTACGGTTTCCTCCCACACTGCAAAACATACTGGTAGATTGATTAGATTATGAGCCCCATTGGGGACAGGGGCTGATTTGGCAAGCTCTGTGCAGCACTGCAAAATCTGTGTGTGCTATATAAATAAAGGAATTATTATCATAATACTCTTAATAATGTTCTAAACTGTGGTAAAAAAAAAGATTTAATCCCTTAACGACTTGGCCTTTTTTAGTTTTTTTCACTTCCATTTTTCACTCACCACCTTCAAAAATCTATCCACATAAAGAGATGTGTGATGGCTTATTTTCTGCATAACAAATTGCACTTCATAGTGACGGTATGTAATATTCCATGGCGTGTACTGGGAAGCGGGAAAAAATTTCAAAATGCTGTGAAAATGGTGAAAAAACACATTTGCGACGTTTTCTTGTGGGCTTAGATGTTACAGCTTTCACTCTACTTGCCAAATTATATGTCTTCTTTATTCTTAGGGTTGGTTTTATAATGTTTTCATACATTTAAAAAAATTAAAACCTCCTGTACAAATTTTTTTTTTAATTTTGCCATCTTCTGGTGCCAATAACTTTTTCATACTTTGGTGTATGGAGCTGTGGGTAGTGTCATTTTTTGCGAATTTTGATGGCAGTGAAAAACCATTATTATATTTTGATAGATTGGACATTTTCGGACGTGTCGATACCTTACGTGTTTATGATATTTACTGTTTATTTCTATTTATATCAGTTCTGGGGAAAGGGGGGTGATTTGAATTTTTAGGTTTATTTATTATAATTTTTTTTTTTATTTTTTTATTTTATTTTTACTTTTACTATTTTTCAGAATCCCTAGGGTACTCTAACCCTAGGTAGTCTGATTCATCCTATGAAATACTGCCATACTACATTATGGCAGTATATGTGGATTTTACTCCCCATTCATTACAATGTGCAATGAATTACGTAACCAAGATCTTAACTAGATTTTAAACAGAGTTAGGCCCCTGGCAAATAAACCTATTTGGGCTGCACAATGAGCATACATTGGGGGTCATTTACTAAGGGCCCGATTCGTGGTTTCCCGACGTGTTACCCGAATATTTCCGATTTGCGCCGATTTTCCCTGAATTACCCCGGGATTTTAGCGCACACGATCGGTTTGTGGCGCATCGGCGCTGGCATGCACGCGACGGAAATCGGGGGCGTGGCCGAACGGTAACCCGACGGATTCGGAAAAACTGCCGCATTTAAAAAAAAATAATTGGTCGCACGGGCCATACTCACATGCACCACGATGAAGACGATGAACTCCGGGGCATCTCGGCGGACTTCGGCGCAGCAGCGCCACCTGGTGGACATCGGGCGCAGGACCTTCATGAATCGCCGGAGGACCCGAACGCTCGTCAGAGAACGCGCCGCTGGAACGCGAATGGACCGGGTAAGTGAATGTGCCCCAATGTCTCACTGTACCATACGACGCAAAATATTGGACATGCCTTTTTAACGGCACAACAAGACTTAACAACACCTTCCCAATATCCCACCCCTAGATTCCCCCCTCCCATTCCCCGGTACAGCAGTACAAAAGTCTACATCATAATATGACGATGAGGCGATGAGTCCATTCAAGGGTTTGGAGATTTACAATCAGATAACGTGATATCTTCCCCTAGCTATTCATTCTTCCCTCAGTCATACAGCACTTACCCACAAGAGTATTGCTAATCTTTCCGGTCATACTTAATACAATTATAATATGATTATCCCAGGAGGGCAAAGGGAGACAGTAGAAACCTAGAGGGGAGACCCGGTGTCGCAATCCAGGGACCCCATATGGTGTCAAACTTTTTAAAGTTTTTTTTCTTTTCCTATACACTCCTTTCTCTAGTCGGATTACATCATTGAGGCGCTCCTTCAGCTCTTCGATAGTGTGTGTGTGTGTGTGTGTGTGTGTGTGTGTGTGTGTGTGTGTGGGGGGGGGGGGCTGTGTCCACTTGGCTGCTATTAGCTTTCGAGTCTGATAGAGTATGCAAGACATGCCTATTATGTCACTTGTAATGGTCATGTCCTCTTCCAATAGCCCCAACAGACATATCCGTGGGGAAGCTTCACAACCTTTCGTGTTTCAATGAAGAGGGGAGGGGTGAGGAGCGCTCACCCCTCTCTCCTGTACACGTATGTATGCTTTCCTGGCCTGTTATGCTGTTCAATGCTCAATGCACTGGTATATAGAGATCTCTTCACATATCACTACATTATCATTTAGTATTTTTTTTTAATAGATAATTAATACATTTAACATTTATTCATATCAATGTACTTTACAGTATATAGACACCATGCACATACAGCATAGACTGTAGGGAGTAACAAACCCAACCTTATTAAATCCGGTATTTGGCCCTGTACTTAAAACCCAATATGACAATAAAGAACCGGGAAACTTACTGTTTGGGTAACGTGGGAAGGCCACAGCATTTTTATTTTTAAAACAAAAACATAAATTATTAAATAACATAATAAACTTGAAAAATTAACAACATGGTAGGCTCATAGACTTCTTCAAACCTTGGGATGGGACTTCACCCAAATGGCGGCTGCGGCCGGGAAGCCGACATGTGGGAAACCTCAAAACGCCTTTGGGCCTGTGTCCAACTCCGCCTATGTTGTGACATCTGTGGAAAAACAGAAGGAAACAGCCAGAACCCGTAGGAGAACACCTGAAAAGAATTTATTCTGAGGGCAGGGTGGGAGGGATACTTCACACCTCTCCGATCCTGACGGCAGAAGGAAAAAGGCCCCCCCCCCCCCACGTGCACTCAAGCTTTTTAAAACACCCGGGCGGGTCCTTACCCGCCCACAAAGACCGCCTCCAGTGACCTCACTCAGGGAGGGGTAAAGGGCCAACAACCATGAGCCTTCAAGAAGCCCTGAAACTCCACCCCCCCACAGTCCTCAGCCCCTTCGCTAGTCTCTTTGGTGCTTATTATACACATCACAGATACAGCATATACACATCACATTTACTGTATACATATTATACGATACAATGTCATATAATTATTATTATATGACATCAACATGTCCCGCAAAAAACAAGCCATCAACCAGCTCCGTAGCCAAAAACGTAACAAAGTTATGCCACTTGGAAGATGGCAATACAAAAATTATAGATTTTTCCCCACATTAGGGTTTTGTTTGACAAATTTAGTAAAACGTAAGAAAATATATTCATGTCTGGTATCCCCGTAATCGTATCAACCCATAGAATAAAGATAACATGATTATTAGTCTATACGGTGAACACAAAAAAAAAAAAGTCAAAAATCCAGTACAGAATTGATGCTTTTCTACTCCTGCCCTCAAAAAAAGTTCCTAAATTTTCAACAATAGGTGATACCAACCCCAAAATGGTAACAATGGAAAAAGCATCTCATCCCGCAAAAAAAATGCCGTCACATGGCCCCAATAACGAAAAAGCGAAAATTTTATAGCCTTCAAAAGGGGCCAATGAGGAAACTAAAATCCTGGCAGCTGCAGCGCGCAATCTGTAATTGGCAACAAAGTGACATTTTTGATGAAAGAAAGTTTGGAGAAAATTATTATTTATACTTCAATGAAACCTTCTCAATGTCCTGACATATTTCTATTCATTTGCAACTACTTGACAATAAAAATGGTTTGCCTGCCACTATTTCAACCGTGTTTTACAACTGAAAAAGTATATCACATAAATTCATTTTTTTGCAGGTTGGTGATAGTCAGCAATGATTGTAGCACAGGAAAGATTAATACTTTATATTAGTCATCAAATGCTCTGGTTGGATTTAGTTCCCCATTCTCTTCCACAGTTTCTGTGACTATTGTGGGTTGCTTGCCACAACTTTGTCACCAGAAAGGTTCCATAGGTTTCTATTGGTTACATCAGATACAACCTGTAATGACCATTTCAGTGTTTCAATGTTTTCGACTTCAAGGAACTGCATTACTCATTTTGCCGTGTGAAAGGTCCATTAATCTTGTTCAGTTTTTCTCTTAACTGGCGAACCATGCCAGCTCAGCATAAAAGATCACTAATATGGCGAATCTCTTTGACGAAGTGGAATTCATAGGATTTTCACAAGATTTAATTCCACGCGCTGATATCGTGGCAAAAAAGTTTTTTTTTCCTCTTTTTTAGCTAAATGGCGCATGATCCCATGTGTTACATGGGGCGAAACTCTGGATGATAAAGTACCACCCCCAATGCCACCGCAGAGACCTGAAGCCATCAGCGACAGGCCGGCCTTATGTGATGTCACATCAACAGCCCTATAAAAACTTCAGCCATTTGCCACTCTTGGCATTTCACAACACTGCTGTACTGTCTTAGTCTCCACTGCTTTGCCTGTACTGTGTTTGGAGCGATTAACCACTTGTCAGACCGAAAGATGTCAGGGGGGAGCAGGCAGAGGTCGTAGCACATTAAGGGGACATCCACAGCATGGTGACCTGTGAGCTCAGAACTGCCGTTTTCATCTAGCTGGCAGTGTTTTGGTCAACAACCCAAGGTTTTTGATTGGTTTGACTAGGTCACTCCAATTTCCTCAAATAAAACTCTTACAACCCCAATCCAAGAGTCCGTGTGTTTGGGCATATCAACATTAGTTGGCATGGCCCGGAGCAGGTCATTGCCCTCACCTTTCTCAACACAGACCTCTGTCCTGTTCATTTCCCTCAGCGAGAGAGCCTACTGGTGATCTGCGCTCAGTTCACTATATAACAGCGAGACAAAGTGTGTTGAGGACAGTCAGCACTGCTTGGCAGTGAAGAGGTTGGGCAGACTTCGCTGCTTCATGCAGTAGCAGGCTGTGCCTACGAACCGTTGAGAGGAAATCGCAGTACAGGGAAACCCTCAAAAGATGTAGGATATTGTAAGCTTGGGAGCCCGGGTGTACAAGGGATTCCATCATCGTCGGCAAGGGAGTGTCAGCTTGCCCATCAGGTAGCGGTGCAAGTCGCAATTGCTACCGGGGTCAGCAGGGTGGCAGCAGTGCGAGGACGGTAGCCAGAAATGGCTGCGGATTACAAATCCCGATTTCACATGTTCCAAGTAAGCAGTGGCACAGGTGCTAAGCGAGCACAGCTTTAGTAGTCACTCATTGCAGAGTTTTTTCCGGTAAAATCAGCACTTGCAGTGTGGCAGGTTTTTTGTTAAGACACCAGAGGAGCCGAGTATTTGTATATTTCGAATCTGCGGGCAGAAAGTGACGTGGCCACGTAGCGTAGCTTAGGCAGCCGTGCCCTGGTCCAACACATGCAGCATCACCATCCAATGGCCTGGGAGAACGGGTCCTCAGGGTTAGTCCATCCTGCCGGCGCAGCAATATCAGCAGCATCTAATGACACATGTCATTTTCACCAGTCAAGGCCCAGCATCTCGTCTGAAAGGGAGCTGTTTGTCCTTGTTTACACATCTCCCGGTCCAGATGAAGAGACAACTGTATGCATAACCCCATCCTATATGTTAGACCGTCTGCATGAACAGAGAAAACGATTAGTGATTTTTGGATGATGCAGCAGACAGGAGTCTCCCCAGTGTAACTTTGATGTAGCCACTGCAGATCACTCAGTGACACCTGCCGTTTGCCTTATGGCCCTTTAAGAGGCCACATTCTTGTAGTCTCCAGGACCGTGGGATGATAACTCCTGAAACAGATGCCGCCCGCAAAATTCTGTCTGGTCAGGGCACGGGAGAAGTGGCGACTACTTCTCATGGCCACATGAGTCCTGTGGAGCATAACTGAGGAGAGTGTGTGAGGACATTGGAGCAAGCAGAGTCTGGGAGGTAAATATAGGCAGATGACCCAAGCAAAGCAGGCAGTATGCAGGGGAGATGGAGCCGGGAGTCCCTCAGAGTCACTTGCGCCGATGGCCGCAGCATCTGCTTTTTCCTACCCATGTACAGCCGAATAGTCAACATCTCTGGCATAAGGATCTTTTGGCTCTCCACCCCTTGGACCCTCTTTACCACCAGTCAAAGTGAGTTTCCTTTTCTAGCTTCTGAGAGGGAAGGAACAACTGGCAACTACAGAGATATAACCGTCATACAGTTGGCGCTGCCTATGTCACCATTGTCCATCCTCTCAGGTCTGACCAGGGGATTCGCTGCAGTCATCGATCACGTATTACTGCCAACGGCTGCTGGAATTGGGTGTAGGGAGCAAGCGGTTGTTCGGTGTAGCGGGGGCCATTGTTTTACCCCAAGGAGCTCCCTCCATTGTTCACTCGTAATGTGGAACCATGACCTTTGTCAAATGAATCAAAGGTGTGGAAGGCCCAGGATTTCAACACAACCGATGCCTTATGCCTCATTTAGATCAGCCATAGGTTACCAAACGTTGAAACTGAGTCTGGATTCTTACTAACCTGCCTATCCACTATTCTGATGTGGACACCAGCCCTGTAGCCCCATCAATCTACTTCCAGTTGTTTCCATCTGCCTCCCAGCATCTTTACCAGGACTGTAATTGTTCACTCATTATACACGCATTTACACTTTATGACTCCTGCTGCTCCTGGCTCCTCCACGGCTCTTTCATTGTGCCACCCGGTGGCCTACCAGTGCTGCCCACCTCCAGAAGTTGTCATTGTGCCACTCTGACTCATGCTGGCTGCTGCTGCGGCTGCCACTCTGCCACCTTTGAAGTTCTTTTTTGGCAAGACATAATATTTAACATGGAAATTGCTTGGATGATGCATGTGGCATCTCTAATCTTCAAACTAATTAAAAATTCCAACTTCCAATTAATTTCAAAACTTCCAATTTATTTTCAAACTTCCATTTATTTAAACTTTCATTCTTTCAAACGTCCATTCATTGTGGCCACTCGGTGGCCTACCAGTTGCTGCCCTCCAGAATATGTCATTTTCCACTCTGTTGACCTCGCCGCTGCTGCTTCTGTTGGCCGCCACTGCCGCCTCCACACTCTAAAACTTGTGCCACACTTTGCCTACCTTTTGCTGCCACTAAAGAATTTTACAATGTGCCATCTCTGAGCTCACACTGCTCGCTTGTTCTGCTTGCCACTTCCCACTTTAAGTTCTGTTTTTGGCAAAGACATAATTTTTAGGGAAATTGTAATGGATGATCATTTGGCATCTCCTAATCTCAAAAGATATGTTTGACTATTTTATGGCGAATAAGATCTTGACTTGGAAATGTTTGTGGACTCAGTTGGAATTGGGATATCGGTGGATCTGGTGTAGTTAGATTTTTTTTGCAGACTTAGCACCTTGCATGGCGCAGTGAAGGATTGGGAGATGAAGTTGAATGAGGCGAGTGCAGGAAAGGCTTTTCTCTCTTGGTATTTTGCAGCCCCGTCAGCTATCCGTGTCTTCTCAATAGGACCAGGAATTTGAAGCATACAGCCCCCACTAAATGCAAGTACTCTGAAATTTCAAAATTTCCCTGTGAAGTGGAGAGGGTTGGGGGCACTTGTTGTCTTGTTGATCTCCACAATGTAGTTGAAGCATCAGGATCCCTGTATATCATTACTGAAGATTTCTAGGATCAGGATTTCAGTGGTAAATATACAAATAATTCACTTTTTTTGCTTAAGTTGATTAGTCATTGGTAGCTTGTACACAATGTTCTTGAGGGGGGATTTGTGTTGCTTTACTGTTTATTTTTATCAACAGAGTGAACAAATCAGAACTTGAGATCTGCATTCAGAAATGTAAGAGCTCTCATTGTGTATTAAATGCTACATTATGCTAAGGAGATCTCGGGAATGGGGATATCTGGGGAATTGTTTGCATAAGATCTTGACTTGGAGATGTTTGTGGAATCGGTTGGAACTGGGATATCGGTGGATCTTGTGTAGTTGGATATTTTTTGCAGATTTAGCATGCCAAGAGCAATGAATGATTGGAGGTGCAGGAAAGTCTCTTCTCTCTTTGTATATTGCAGCCCTATCAGCTATCTGTGGCTTCTTGGTAGGTTTTTTTTTATGCTTGGTATTTTTCAGCTCCATCTTCAGTGAGATTTAATCAGGACATGGTGGATGAAGCATACATACAGCCCCACAACATGCAAGTACAATATCTTTTCTAATGAAGTCTTTCCAAATGTACATTGGCATTGGAGAGGGTTTGGGGTCTTGTCCTCTTGATCTCCACAGTGTATTTGAAGCATCAGGAGTCCTGTATGATGTCACTGAAGATCTCTACAGTCTGGATTTTTGTGGTAAATATATAAATATATTTTTTACATATTGTTGTGTAGTTTGGCTATTAATGGCTTTTATCCAATGTTCTTGAGGGTGGGATTTGTGTTGCTTTACTGTTTTTTATCGACAAATCAGAACTTAACGCACCATCTACTTCCATCAGTGTAAGATAATTCATATAGTGTATTAAATGCTTTATTACGGGGAAAAGATCTTGACTTGGCAATATTTTTGGAATGTGTTGACAATGGATATCTATGGAGATTGTTCGTAGTTGGAATCGTTTGTAGATTTATGACTGGATGCTACCAAGAGCAGTGAAGAGGCAGAGGTGCATATTACTTTCCATACTAGATGAGGTGAGTGCAGGAAAGGCTTTTCCCGCTTCATATTTTTCAGCTCCATCGGCTCTGTGGCTTTTAATTGGAAGAAGGTGTTAGAAGAATCCACCCTCAGACTGCAAGTGATCAAGAGTCTTAAGGAAAGTCTATTCTTATAAACATTACTATTGGAGAGGGTTTGGGGGTCTTGTTTTCTTGTTGGTCTCCACATTGTAGCTGAAGCATCAGGAGTTCTGTATGATATCACTATTCTATGGTAAATATACAAATATTTATTCCAATATTGTACTGAAGTTGACTGGTTGAAGTTGAGGTAACATCATTGAGCTTGAGATGTTTCTCCAGAAAGTAAGAGCTCTCTCACAGTGCATTTCATTCTATATTGAGATCTTGACTTGGAAATGTTTGTGGAATTGGGATATTTGTGGAGAATGTTCTTTCTGTAGTTGAAATTGTTTGCAGATCTATGACTGGAGCCAAAAGCACAGAAGGAGCAGAGGCACATTTCACTTCCCATACTAGATGAGGTGAGTGCAGGAAACGCTTCTCTCACTTGGTATTTTTCAGCTCCATCTATTATCAGTGACTTTTCACTAGAACATGGCGTTTGATGCATAAATACAGCACTCATTAATGGCAAGTACAGTATCAAACTTGAGTAAAGTCTTCCCAAATTTGCAGTGGAATTGGGAGAGGGTTTGGGGTCTTGTTTTCTTGTTGTCCTCCACAGTGTAGCTGAAGCATCAGGAGTCCTGTATGATATCAGTGAAAACCTCTAGCAACAGGAATTCAGTGGTAACTTGCAAATATTTATTCTTTGTGTATTATAGTTGTTTACTTAAAAATAGCTTTATGTTCTTGAGGGTGGGCTATATGTTGCTTTACTGTTTTTTTTATTAACAGTTACCAACTGCAACCAAAATGTAAAAGATCTCTAAGTGTATTATATCATTGTAAAGTTATGTGGATTTGGAAAGGTTTGTGGAATTAGCTAAAAATTGGATATTCGTGGAGACTGTCCCCGGTTGGAATTATTTGCAGATTCATAACTGGATCATGGTCAAAGCAGAGAAGAAGCAGACATACATTTTGGCTTCCATACTAGATGAGGTGAGTGCAGGAAAGGCTTCTCTGACTTTTTCAGTTGCATCTACAATTTGGAGACGGTTTTAGAAGAATACGGACCCCACAAATGGCAAGTACAAGGCCATAGAAGCAAGTCTTAAGGAAAGTCTTTCCATATGTGTATTAGAATTGGAGAGGGTTTGGGGTCTTGTCCTCTTGTTGATCTCCACAGTGCAGCTGATGCATCAGGATCCCTGTATATCATCACTGAAGATCTCTAGGATCAGGATTTTGGTGGTGAATATTCAAATATTTATAGAATTATATAACTATAGTTGTTTGGAAATGAATTACTATCATACAATGTTCTTTAGGGGGGATTTTGGTTGCTTTACTGTTTTTTATCGACAGATTTTCATCGACATGAGATCTCCATCCACAACTGTAAGATCAGTGTAATGTGTGCTGTATTATGGTAATGAGATCTTGACTTGGAAATGTTTGTGGAATTGGGATATCTGTGGAGATTGTCTGTAGTTGGAATTGTTTGTAGATCTACAGCTGGATCATCCCAAGTGCAGAGGTGCTTTGCTACCATACTAGGTGAGGTAAGTGCCGGGAAGTCTTCTCTTTGTATTTTTCAGCTCCATCTATTATCAGCGGCGACTCATCAGTACATGGTGGATGAAGCTTAAATACAGCCCCTACATCATGCAAGTACAATATCGGTCCTGAAGAACCATCTATACACATTTATTTATATCAGAATTGGAGAGGATTTGGGGATCTAGTTTTCCTGTTGTTCCCTACAGTGCGATGTCGAGCACCATATTTGATACTACAGAAAATCGCTAGGATCCAAATGACTGTGATATATGTGGAGATTGTCCACCAGATCAAAGAGCTTAAGCTAAGTCTTTAGTTTCCAACTTGAAAATATGTGACAAAAATTGGATTTGGATTGTCTGCCAAGAGTAGTCCATATTTGCTTCTTCCTTAGTTCTGATACCTCCTCGTGTCTGGTGCTGACGACTTACATAGTAACGATAAAGTCATCTCAGAGAAGCTGCACTGCTGATAACTACCCCAAAGCATCATCAAAGCACAAGCTTCCGGTGTTCATGATGACAACAGACCAGAAGTCCCACCCATTTGTTCCATGGTCCCGATGAATCCTGTGGCTGGAGCAGATGGACCTGTACAGAGAACAAAAGAGCAACAAAGAGCCTTCTGCCAGTTACTGGACTTAAAGAACTTTATCAGAACTTTGTACTGTCAGACTCTAACATCTGTAATCCCTGTTATCTTTGTGTGTCATCAACGCATTCAATGTCATTTGCCAAATGTATGGCGTTTGTTAATTAAACAAGTGTAACTTTTTATATACAATGAGTGTCCTCTCTGAGTCTGTAATCAATATATAGCGACACAAATGTGTTAACAGTAGGTTATATAACACACTCTGTAGACAGTTCTCACCTTGATCCTTTCACTGCTGAGGGAATGGATACATATATCATATAGTTATTTATTTATAATTATTTATCATATACCATATATACTCGTGTATTAGCCAAGTTTTTTTTTGTGCTGAAAAACTATACTTGAGTATAGATTGCGTGGACGCGTCTCTCCCCGCTGTTACAGCATAGAGAAGACAGAAGACTGGCTGGCTGCCTATATCCTACAGGGGGCTGGCTGCCTATATAACGCCTGAAATGTAAAATGAGTGTTAGAGGGTAAGTATGTCGTTGTGTGACACCGATCTGGGCCGCACACCGCAAAAAGATAGAACATGCTCTATCTCTCGGCGATTGTGTGGCTGTGTGCCACTGTTTTCTATGGAGGGAGGAGGGGCCACCTCCTCCTCCTCTCCAGCATCCCTTGAGGGGATTGGACACTTTATACAATCTGCTCAACTCCTGCTTTATAATGTGCCTCCTGCAGATAGGACACTATATACAAACTGCTCCGCTGCTCTACTCTATAACATAGTTTTTCCTCTATAAGTGTTGTCGTAGCTGAGAAGATCCCCCTCCTTAAAGAGAACCCGTCATGCAAAATAACCCTCCTAAACTAAATATATTTTCATAAACTGCCATTAGAGAGCATTGCCTCTATCCCTTCATTGTCCCTCTACATGCCTGTAAACCTAAGCAATGAGGTCCTGAAGCTGTATGCAAATGACCTGTGAAATGTCCAATGAAGCATTAGCATATTCAAGCTGTCCACTCTATTCATGAGTGGGAGGCACAGCCACACCCCCAGTGCATGACTGACAGCCTGTATAATGATGTGAGGCTGTATAATGATGTGCTTCCTGGTGGCCACGCCCCCTGCAGCCTGTGTGTGTATAGGAGAGATACAGCAGCTCCAGGCAGCCATGTTACAGCAGAACATGTCAGATTCATGTGTAGCTGATGTCTGTGTCTCTCACCTGTATATTAGGAGGATGCAGCATGAGAGCAGATGCAGCACACACACTAGCAATGCTTTACTATACATTACACACAGATGTGAGCAGGGGGAGGAGAGGGGAGGGGTAACAGGAGTGACATCACTGCCTCTGACCATGTGACCAGCCTCATTTACATAATAAATAATAGAAGATTTTACAATGAATAATGTATGAAATAACTAGATAAAGGCTGGGATGGGATCCTTTGTGAGCTGCTCCAACAGGTAGAGGTGACAGGACTAGTGGCAGAGACCTGATGATAGGTGTCCTTTAAGGGGTATTCCAGGAATCAGCATAATTCATATACAAAAGGGCACTCAAAAAATAAGCTAATGTGTAATTAGTTGTTATTTAAAATTTTCCTCCCGTTAGCAGAAAATGCTGGTGACATAGACTGTAATGAAGAATTAAAATGCTACTGGCCCTTTAATCAGTCCGTTAATTTCCTCCGCGCGGTCCGTTGCGGAGCAGACACCAGACAGAAGATGCCGCTGGTCACATGTTCATATCACATGTCCTGCACCTGCCTGGGCACGGTCATGTGATCACCACTAAATTTGGCTATAGTTGGTTGGTTGTAGTGCATTCAGTATAGCCAGTGTTGTGGTGATGTGCAGGGATGGCAGTTACACAACATTACTATGGTAACAGAGCAAGGACCTGTTACATCATCCTTGGGCGCAGAGCTTAAGAGGGAGGAGGAGTTACTGAGAACTAAAGGATCATGGAACTTTTGTAGTTTCCAGTGGCGGCCATCTTGGTGATAACTCCACAAACTTTACAGAGGCCATAAATTTTGTAAATCATAAAATCAAACTATTTAAGCTCCATTTTGTGACTAATGACATTGAGCGTTGTATTAATTTATTTATATCATCATGGGTTTTTGTGTCAGACGTTCATATTCCCGGAATACCCCTTTAGTGTAAGGCAGATGATGGCGCCTGCTCTGCTGTGACCATCTCACAGGCTGCAGTATGTCCTATGCAGGCAGTGCCATTATATGATTGTGTCCGCCTGCTCAGGATCACGTGTCTGGGGTGGGCTCCTCACATATTGGGGCAGATATATATTTTTATTTGCACCTTCTTTTCTTATCTTTTGAAGCTTTTTTTATCTTGCACATTTTTTTGTGACTTTCTAAAACTCATGGCGCACAGATCTTTCTGCTTTGTGCCAAATTCATCTGCACCTGTTGTCACATATTGGCACATGGTGTGTAACTTATTTGTGCCTGAAAAGTCGCAAAAAAACACTCCAGTCCCCACCAGGTGTAGGAAACTGTTTGGTAAAGGTTGTGCCAAAAATTGTCAAAATAGGCGCACAATTTACAACAACAAATAAAAAAAACACTTGCAAGTTTAATATACATTTGTTTAATTACATGTAAAAACCAAGAGCTGTAATGCTTGTTGTAAACACAAGATGGCAGCAGCACTCCATGGAGTACTATGGCAATACTGTTAGGCCTCTTTCACACTGACATTGTGGGGACGTATTATACGTCCCTATAGAAGGCTATAGGTGCCAGGCGGGGGTACTGTGCACAGGGAAAAGATAGAACATTCTCTATAATTCCCCGTGTTTACTATTGATTCGAAGGGCTGGACTGTTCCAGTTCAGTTTCATTGCTTCACAGAGCAAAAATCATGGCTCCCAATTTTTCAGGTCTGAGAAAGAGGGACAAAAAGCGTGCAAGTTTTTTTTTTTTTTTACAATAAGCCACACCTATTAATACACCCTTTATCCCATCCCGTGGTATTGTCGCCCCTCCTCCCTGCACCCCCTCATTGTGCTACCCCTCCCATACTCATTGCTCCCAACCATACTTTAAAATGCTTCTATGATTTATAAAGCCACTTCCCATCTTTTTATGGCTCCTACACCTGTTCCCCCTAACATTGTGCCCCCTTGTCTAGGTGTATAGGATGCCCCCTGTCTATGGTGATGGTAGAACCGCCTTTCCTCTAGGTGTAGAGGATGCCCCCTGTATATGGTGATGGTAGAATCGCCTCTCCTATAGGTGTAGAGGATGCCCCCTGTCTATGGTGATGGTAGAACCACCTCTCCTCTAGGTGTAGAGGATGTCCCCTGTCCATGGTGATGGTAGAATCGGCTCTCCTCTAGGTGTAGAGGATGCCCCCTGTCTATGGTGATGGTAGAATCGCCTCTCCTCTAGGTGTAGAGGATTCCCCCTGTCTATGGTGATGGTAGAACCGCCTCTCCTTTAGGTGTAGAGGATGTCCCCTGTCTATGTCCTTTTTATTCACTGGTGCCCAAAACTGTACACAATATTCCAATGTTTTTATCATGAAATGATGCCTCTCTTGATATATTTCATACTTTTGTTTGCAAAAATATTTTAAATAAAAAATTTCAGCTTCAAATTCATTTCAAACTTTGAATTAAATTCAAACTTCAAATTCATTGTGCCACTCTGTGGCCTACGATGTTGCTGCCATCTCCATAATTTATATAACAAACTATTTAGATAAATAAATTCGAGGAAGATATGATCTATATAGAAGAATATAGTCTTTATTAATACACACTTAGAAAATAGTGAATCAGCACAACAATGGAATACGTTAAAAACAAGGAAGCAATACATGTAAACATTTCAGGAGAAATTATAGAACAAATTGTATAGTGGGTTTTCTCTTTTTATCTTTCGGAAATGTGTAAATTTTAGGACTAAATGAACGTATAACCAACACAATTTGACCATTCTAAATTTCACCTCCATTTTGATTTAATTACTATGAAGATCTCAAGGGGTTAACAATCTTCGTAAAAGCTGTTTCTGATAGTTTGAGGGCTGCAGATTTGAAAATGGGTTGGTTATATAGGGGGTTTTGATGCTAAATATGTAAAATTTCATTCAAAACTGTATTTATCCCAAAAATAGTCAATTCTGAAAATCCGATATTCGATTTGTAAACCGCGTGACATCAAAATAAATTATCCAGACATTTTAAAAATTATGAAAATGTAAAGTAGACAAATGGGAAATGTTATTCAGCAATTTATTTAGATGGTAAATCTATCTGCCTGAAAACGCAATGATTTCGAATTTAGAAAATGGCAAATTTTTCAAAAAATTCATCATTTTTTTTGTAAATAAACGCAACACTTAGCCAAAATTTACCACTAAAATGAAGTACAACATGTGGGGAAAAACATTCTCAGAATCGCTTTGATAAGTAACAGTGTTCAAAAGTTATAACCATATAAAGCGACGCAAATCAAAATCCAAAAAATCGGGCTGAGCCTTAAGCTACAAATGGCTGCGTCCTTAAGGGGTTAATGACCGATTGAAAGCGGACACTGACAGATGAATAGAAGGGCAAAATGATCAGTGACGTCAATGCAGAATTACAGCCGACACCCTCTCCGCTCTTTTTGGGATGACAGGTTCTGTCATCATCTATGGAATCATCTGATGTCAGTGTAAAAAGAGTGCAGATATGTTTGACTATTTTATGGCGAATAAGATCTTGACTTGGAAATGTTTGTGGACTCAGTTGGAATTGGGATATCGGTGGATCTGGTGTAGTTAGATTTTTTTTGCAGACTTAGCACCTTGCATGGCGCAGTGAAGGATTGGGAGATGAAGTTGAATGAGGCGAGTGCAGGAAAGGCTTTTCTCTCTTGGTATTTTGCAGCCCCGTCAGCTATCCGTGTCTTCTCAATAGGACCAGGAATTTGAAGCATACAGCCCCCACTAAATGCAAGTACTCTGAAATTTCAAAATTTCCCTGTGAAGTGGAGAGGGTTGGGGGCACTTGTTGTCTTGTTGATCTCCACAATGTAGTTGAAGCATCAGGATCCCTGTATATCATTACTGAAGATTTCTAGGATCAGGATTTCAGTGGTAAATATACAAATAATTCACTTTTTTTGCTTAAGTTGATTAGTCATTGGTAGCTTGTACACAATGTTCTTGAGGGGGGATTTGTGTTGCTTTACTGTTTATTTTTATCAACAGAGTGAACAAATCAGAACTTGAGATCTGCATTCAGAAATGTAAGAGCTCTCATTGTGTATTAAATGCTACATTATGCTAAGGAGATCTCGGGAATGGGGATATCTGGGGAATTGTTTGCATAAGATCTTGACTTGGAGATGTTTGTGGAATCGGTTGGAACTGGGATATCGGTGGATCTTGTGTAGTTGGATATTTTTTGCAGATTTAGCATGCCAAGAGCAATGAATGATTGGAGGTGCAGGAAAGTCTCTTCTCTCTTTGTATATTGCAGCCCTATCAGCTATCTGTGGCTTCTTGGTAGGTTTTTTTTTATGCTTGGTATTTTTCAGCTCCATCTTCAGTGAGATTTAATCAGGACATGGTGGATGAAGCATACATACAGCCCCACAACATGCAAGTACAATATCTTTTCTAATGAAGTCTTTCCAAATGTACATTGGCATTGGAGAGGGTTTGGGGTCTTGTCCTCTTGATCTCCACAGTGTATTTGAAGCATCAGGAGTCCTGTATGATGTCACTGAAGATCTCTACAGTCTGGATTTTTGTGGTAAATATATAAATATATTTTTTACATATTGTTGTGTAGTTTGGCTATTAATGGCTTTTATCCAATGTTCTTGAGGGTGGGATTTGTGTTGCTTTACTGTTTTTTATCGACAAATCAGAACTTAACGCACCATCTACTTCCATCAGTGTAAGATAATTCATATAGTGTATTAAATGCTTTATTACGGGGAAAAGATCTTGACTTGGCAATATTTTTGGAATGTGTTGACAATGGATATCTATGGAGATTGTTCGTAGTTGGAATCGTTTGTAGATTTATGACTGGATGCTACCAAGAGCAGTGAAGAGGCAGAGGTGCATATTACTTTCCATACTAGATGAGGTGAGTGCAGGAAAGGCTTTTCCCGCTTCATATTTTTCAGCTCCATCGGCTCTGTGGCTTTTAATTGGAAGAAGGTGTTAGAAGAATCCACCCTCAGACTGCAAGTGATCAAGAGTCTTAAGGAAAGTCTATTCTTATAAACATTACTATTGGAGAGGGTTTGGGGGTCTTGTTTTCTTGTTGGTCTCCACATTGTAGCTGAAGCATCAGGAGTTCTGTATGATATCACTATTCTATGGTAAATATACAAATATTTATTCCAATATTGTACTGAAGTTGACTGGTTGAAGTTGAGGTAACATCATTGAGCTTGAGATGTTTCTCCAGAAAGTAAGAGCTCTCTCACAGTGCATTTCATTCTATATTGAGATCTTGACTTGGAAATGTTTGTGGAATTGGGATATTTGTGGAGAATGTTCTTTCTGTAGTTGAAATTGTTTGCAGATCTATGACTGGAGCCAAAAGCACAGAAGGAGCAGAGGCACATTTCACTTCCCATACTAGATGAGGTGAGTGCAGGAAACGCTTCTCTCACTTGGTATTTTTCAGCTCCATCTATTATCAGTGACTTTTCACTAGAACATGGCGTTTGATGCATAAATACAGCACTCATTAATGGCAAGTACAGTATCAAACTTGAGTAAAGTCTTCCCAAATTTGCAGTGGAATTGGGAGAGGGTTTGGGGTCTTGTTTTCTTGTTGTCCTCCACAGTGTAGCTGAAGCATCAGGAGTCCTGTATGATATCAGTGAAAACCTCTAGCAACAGGAATTCAGTGGTAACTTGCAAATATTTATTCTTTGTGTATTATAGTTGTTTACTTAAAAATAGCTTTATGTTCTTGAGGGTGGGCTATATGTTGCTTTACTGTTTTTTTTATTAACAGTTACCAACTGCAACCAAAATGTAAAAGATCTCTAAGTGTATTATATCATTGTAAAGTTATGTGGATTTGGAAAGGTTTGTGGAATTAGCTAAAAATTGGATATTCGTGGAGACTGTCCCCGGTTGGAATTATTTGCAGATTCATAACTGGATCATGGTCAAAGCAGAGAAGAAGCAGACATACATTTTGGCTTCCATACTAGATGAGGTGAGTGCAGGAAAGGCTTCTCTGACTTTTTCAGTTGCATCTACAATTTGGAGACGGTTTTAGAAGAATACGGACCCCACAAATGGCAAGTACAAGGCCATAGAAGCAAGTCTTAAGGAAAGTCTTTCCATATGTGTATTAGAATTGGAGAGGGTTTGGGGTCTTGTCCTCTTGTTGATCTCCACAGTGCAGCTGATGCATCAGGATCCCTGTATATCATCACTGAAGATCTCTAGGATCAGGATTTTGGTGGTGAATATTCAAATATTTATAGAATTATATAACTATAGTTGTTTGGAAATGAATTACTATCATACAATGTTCTTTAGGGGGGATTTTGGTTGCTTTACTGTTTTTTATCGACAGATTTTCATCGACATGAGATCTCCATCCACAACTGTAAGATCAGTGTAATGTGTGCTGTATTATGGTAATGAGATCTTGACTTGGAAATGTTTGTGGAATTGGGATATCTGTGGAGATTGTCTGTAGTTGGAATTGTTTGTAGATCTACAGCTGGATCATCCCAAGTGCAGAGGTGCTTTGCTACCATACTAGGTGAGGTAAGTGCCGGGAAGTCTTCTCTTTGTATTTTTCAGCTCCATCTATTATCAGCGGCGACTCATCAGTACATGGTGGATGAAGCTTAAATACAGCCCCTACATCATGCAAGTACAATATCGGTCCTGAAGAACCATCTATACACATTTATTTATATCAGAATTGGAGAGGATTTGGGGATCTAGTTTTCCTGTTGTTCCCTACAGTGCGATGTCGAGCACCATATTTGATACTACAGAAAATCGCTAGGATCCAAATGACTGTGATATATGTGGAGATTGTCCACCAGATCAAAGAGCTTAAGCTAAGTCTTTAGTTTCCAACTTGAAAATATGTGACAAAAATTGGATTTGGATTGTCTGCCAAGAGTAGTCCATATTTGCTTCTTCCTTAGTTCTGATACCTCCTCGTGTCTGGTGCTGACGACTTACATAGTAACGATAAAGTCATCTCAGAGAAGCTGCACTGCTGATAACTACCCCAAAGCATCATCAAAGCACAAGCTTCCGGTGTTCATGATGACAACAGACCAGAAGTCCCACCCATTTGTTCCATGGTCCCGATGAATCCTGTGGCTGGAGCAGATGGACCTGTACAGAGAACAAAAGAGCAACAAAGAGCCTTCTGCCAGTTACTGGACTTAAAGAACTTTATCAGAACTTTGTACTGTCAGACTCTAACATCTGTAATCCCTGTTATCTTTGTGTGTCATCAACGCATTCAATGTCATTTGCCAAATGTATGGCGTTTGTTAATTAAACAAGTGTAACTTTTTATATACAATGAGTGTCCTCTCTGAGTCTGTAATCAATATATAGCGACACAAATGTGTTAACAGTAGGTTATATAACACACTCTGTAGACAGTTCTCACCTTGATCCTTTCACTGCTGAGGGAATGGATACATATATCATATAGTTATTTATTTATAATTATTTATCATATACCATATATACTCGTGTATTAGCCAAGTTTTTTTTTGTGCTGAAAAACTATACTTGAGTATAGATTGCGTGGACGCGTCTCTCCCCGCTGTTACAGCATAGAGAAGACAGAAGACTGGCTGGCTGCCTATATCCTACAGGGGGCTGGCTGCCTATATAACGCCTGAAATGTAAAATGAGTGTTAGAGGGTAAGTATGTCGTTGTGTGACACCGATCTGGGCCGCACACCGCAAAAAGATAGAACATGCTCTATCTCTCGGCGATTGTGTGGCTGTGTGCCACTGTTTTCTATGGAGGGAGGAGGGGCCACCTCCTCCTCCTCTCCAGCATCCCTTGAGGGGATTGGACACTTTATACAATCTGCTCAACTCCTGCTTTATAATGTGCCTCCTGCAGATAGGACACTATATACAAACTGCTCCGCTGCTCTACTCTATAACATAGTTTTTCCTCTATAAGTGTTGTCGTAGCTGAGAAGATCCCCCTCCTTAAAGAGAACCCGTCATGCAAAATAACCCTCCTAAACTAAATATATTTTCATAAACTGCCATTAGAGAGCATTGCCTCTATCCCTTCATTGTCCCTCTACATGCCTGTAAACCTAAGCAATGAGGTCCTGAAGCTGTATGCAAATGACCTGTGAAATGTCCAATGAAGCATTAGCATATTCAAGCTGTCCACTCTATTCATGAGTGGGAGGCACAGCCACACCCCCAGTGCATGACTGACAGCCTGTATAATGATGTGAGGCTGTATAATGATGTGCTTCCTGGTGGCCACGCCCCCTGCAGCCTGTGTGTGTATAGGAGAGATACAGCAGCTCCAGGCAGCCATGTTACAGCAGAACATGTCAGATTCATGTGTAGCTGATGTCTGTGTCTCTCACCTGTATATTAGGAGGATGCAGCATGAGAGCAGATGCAGCACACACACTAGCAATGCTTTACTATACATTACACACAGATGTGAGCAGGGGGAGGAGAGGGGAGGGGTAACAGGAGTGACATCACTGCCTCTGACCATGTGACCAGCCTCATTTACATAATAAATAATAGAAGATTTTACAATGAATAATGTATGAAATAACTAGATAAAGGCTGGGATGGGATCCTTTGTGAGCTGCTCCAACAGGTAGAGGTGACAGGACTAGTGGCAGAGACCTGATGATAGGTGTCCTTTAAGGGGTATTCCAGGAATCAGCATAATTCATATACAAAAGGGCACTCAAAAAATAAGCTAATGTGTAATTAGTTGTTATTTAAAATTTTCCTCCCGTTAGCAGAAAATGCTGGTGACATAGACTGTAATGAAGAATTAAAATGCTACTGGCCCTTTAATCAGTCCGTTAATTTCCTCCGCGCGGTCCGTTGCGGAGCAGACACCAGACAGAAGATGCCGCTGGTCACATGTTCATATCACATGTCCTGCACCTGCCTGGGCACGGTCATGTGATCACCACTAAATTTGGCTATAGTTGGTTGGTTGTAGTGCATTCAGTATAGCCAGTGTTGTGGTGATGTGCAGGGATGGCAGTTACACAACATTACTATGGTAACAGAGCAAGGACCTGTTACATCATCCTTGGGCGCAGAGCTTAAGAGGGAGGAGGAGTTACTGAGAACTAAAGGATCATGGAACTTTTGTAGTTTCCAGTGGCGGCCATCTTGGTGATAACTCCACAAACTTTACAGAGGCCATAAATTTTGTAAATCATAAAATCAAACTATTTAAGCTCCATTTTGTGACTAATGACATTGAGCGTTGTATTAATTTATTTATATCATCATGGGTTTTTGTGTCAGACGTTCATATTCCCGGAATACCCCTTTAGTGTAAGGCAGATGATGGCGCCTGCTCTGCTGTGACCATCTCACAGGCTGCAGTATGTCCTATGCAGGCAGTGCCATTATATGATTGTGTCCGCCTGCTCAGGATCACGTGTCTGGGGTGGGCTCCTCACATATTGGGGCAGATATATATTTTTATTTGCACCTTCTTTTCTTATCTTTTGAAGCTTTTTTTATCTTGCACATTTTTTTGTGACTTTCTAAAACTCATGGCGCACAGATCTTTCTGCTTTGTGCCAAATTCATCTGCACCTGTTGTCACATATTGGCACATGGTGTGTAACTTATTTGTGCCTGAAAAGTCGCAAAAAAACACTCCAGTCCCCACCAGGTGTAGGAAACTGTTTGGTAAAGGTTGTGCCAAAAATTGTCAAAATAGGCGCACAATTTACAACAACAAATAAAAAAAACACTTGCAAGTTTAATATACATTTGTTTAATTACATGTAAAAACCAAGAGCTGTAATGCTTGTTGTAAACACAAGATGGCAGCAGCACTCCATGGAGTACTATGGCAATACTGTTAGGCCTCTTTCACACTGACATTGTGGGGACGTATTATACGTCCCTATAGAAGGCTATAGGTGCCAGGCGGGGGTACTGTGCACAGGGAAAAGATAGAACATTCTCTATAATTCCCCGTGTTTACTATTGATTCGAAGGGCTGGACTGTTCCAGTTCAGTTTCATTGCTTCACAGAGCAAAAATCATGGCTCCCAATTTTTCAGGTCTGAGAAAGAGGGACAAAAAGCGTGCAAGTTTTTTTTTTTTTTTACAATAAGCCACACCTATTAATACACCCTTTATCCCATCCCGTGGTATTGTCGCCCCTCCTCCCTGCACCCCCTCATTGTGCTACCCCTCCCATACTCATTGCTCCCAACCATACTTTAAAATGCTTCTATGATTTATAAAGCCACTTCCCATCTTTTTATGGCTCCTACACCTGTTCCCCCTAACATTGTGCCCCCTTGTCTAGGTGTATAGGATGCCCCCTGTCTATGGTGATGGTAGAACCGCCTTTCCTCTAGGTGTAGAGGATGCCCCCTGTATATGGTGATGGTAGAATCGCCTCTCCTATAGGTGTAGAGGATGCCCCCTGTCTATGGTGATGGTAGAACCACCTCTCCTCTAGGTGTAGAGGATGTCCCCTGTCCATGGTGATGGTAGAATCGGCTCTCCTCTAGGTGTAGAGGATGCCCCCTGTCTATGGTGATGGTAGAATCGCCTCTCCTCTAGGTGTAGAGGATTCCCCCTGTCTATGGTGATGGTAGAACCGCCTCTCCTTTAGGTGTAGAGGATGTCCCCTGTCTATGTCCTTTTTATTCACTGGTGCCCAAAACTGTACACAATATTCCAATGTTTTTATCATGAAATGATGCCTCTCTTGATATATTTCATACTTTTGTTTGCAAAAATATTTGTGAGCTGCTCCAACAGGTAGTAGTGACAGGACAAGTGACACAGACCTGATGACAGGTGTCCTTTAAGTTATAAATAGTCATACATTGATAGCATAACACAAGTAATTTCCTATTTCAGCCACTTGGTGGTAGTGTGGTACTGAAATGCAGCTTAACCAGGGGATTTGATTGCAATTACAGGGATCCTGGGACTGAGTTGAGGCAGCCTAGTGGGGTGACCAGTACCAACCAGAACTCTAGGGAGCAGATTTCACAATGGCCCAACTCCATCACATCCCACGTGTCATGCAAAAAATGGAATGACACACTAAATAAATGCACCTAGTGGCTTACACATAGGGGACCTTTCTCAAGAAAACAGCACAGTAAGCAGGTGTGACAGGAGAGGAAAAATTGAGGTGGGGTGTGTGATATATGTGACATCTCCTCCTCACAGTCCTCAGACACCTGATGATACAAGGTGCAGTACACACAGCACAACATGATGTGGCCTCCCAGCAGGACAATCCTTCCAGGACTACTACTAGTTATACTTATTACAGGTGAGGATGGAGTTTTTAAATATTTTCTGGTTGAACTCTTGTAAATATTTTCCAGTTATGTACAAATTTCATATATTTTACCTCAATGCATGTAGAACTAATACACAACTATACTGATATAGTTTACTAGAACTAAAACTAGAAATAATATATATTCATTGTATTTTCCAGATGTGCAGTCAGATGATCAGGTGTCACAGGACCCGAAAATTCATGCTACAGAAGACCAAGATGTTACCCTGACATGTACCCACAAAATATCCACTTATAATTTTCTCATCTGGTACAAGCACATCCCTGGACTGGGACTGGAGATCTGTGCTTATGGGGTGGACAAAGCTAATAATCGAAATCCAAGATACTCAATGACTATAGAGAGAAGTTCTCTCAGTACTGAGCTCCATATACAGAAGGTGAAGGGGGGAGACACAGCTGTGTATTACTGTGCAGTGAGAGACACAGTGACACTGATACACTGCAACGCTGTATAAAAAGTCATTATCCTCAGTAAAGCTAATATAATTTATATTGTTGAACACCAATTAAAAAAAATATTAAAGGAGTTGTCCGACTGTTCAAAATTTTATATAATAGCTATACTGACCTGCTCCAGTACTTCCGGTGTACCGCATCACTGTCCATCCGAGCCATGCCCATGTTTGTTTACTAGCCAACTTTTTTTGCACAGCTGTGTAAAGCATTGAAAAGGTCACATAAAAAGTTGCAAAGTCACTCCAGTACCCTTGTTATGTGTGTATTTGCTATATGTCTGTGTATGGTATGGTATTATATATACATTATGGGGGTCATTTACTAAGGGCCCGATTCGCGTTTTCCCGACCTGTTACCCGAATATTTCTGATTTGCGCTGATTTTCCCTGAATTGCCCCGGGATTTTGGCGCACACAATCGGATTGTGGCGCATCGGCGCCGGCATGCACGCGACGGAAATCGGGGGCGTGGCCGAGCGAAAACCCGACAGATTCGGAAAAACCGCCGCATTTAAAAAAAGAAATGTGTCGCTTGGGACGCGCTTACCTTCACTTGGTCCGGCCCGGTGAACTCCAGCGCGTTCAGATGCTTTTCAGTGCAGCAGCGCCACCTGGTGGACGGCTGAGGAACTACCTTGATGAATCCCGGCCAGACCCGAATCCAGCGCAGAGAACGCGTCGCTGGATTGCGAACGGACCGGGTAAGTAAATCTGCCCCTATGTGTGTATTTGCTGTATATGTGTGCATATTTGATGTGTATATGCTCTATATGTTTGTGCACATTTGATGTGTATATGCTGTATGTCTCTGTATATGCTGCATGGGTGTATATGCAGGGTCGGACTGACCCACCTGGGTGCACCGGTGGGCCCTGACACCTGCTGGCTCCGCCTCCTTGTCATGCCGACTCTGCCCCTCGCGTGCCGACTAGGCCCCCTTTTACCGTTCGGGACTTCAACTGTGCCCGATGGAATCTCTCATTGCGGGCATTAACCCCTTTCACACGTGCAAGGGACCCATGCGCCCCTAAACACAAACATTCCCTATACATATCTAATAGAGTAATAAAACACAAAATCACCAGAAAACCCCCACATATTTGGTATCCCCGCATCCGTAACAATCTGTACAATAACTCAGTAACATTACTGGACCCGCTCGGTGAACGCCGTAAAAACAAAACACGAAAAACACGCCAAAAATGTAAATTTTTTATAAAATCTATTTTATAAAAAGTGATCAAAAAAAATTATGTACACTAAAAAGAACAACTCAAAACGCAAAAAATAGGCCCTAAACCAGCTCTTTCAACCGAACAGTGGCTTCGGCGGTAAGGGGTTAAAAGGAGGGAGGTTAGAGGGGATATAAATGAGGAGGGGGTGTGAGAAAGGGGGTACAGAAGTTCAGGGGAGCCCACAATGAGAGGGGGAAATACCAGTGGGCCCACAATAAGAGAGGGAGATACTAGGGGATAACATTAAGATGAGGGAGGTCAGAGGGGCAATAAATGAGGGGGGTGAAAGGGAGTACAGACGATATAAAAACTGGTAAACCTATTGAATTGAGTATGAGCCTAGTATATAGCCTGCCAGATCATGCCCCCAGTATATATCCAGAAGCCCCTTGTCCCTAGTATATAGACAGCCAGCTCATGTCCCCAGTATATGTCCAGCAGCCCCTGCCCCAAGTACATAGCCTGCAGCCCTTGCCCCCAGTATACAGCCTGCAGCTCCTGTCCCCCCAGTATATAGCCAGAAGTCCCTTGTCCCCAGTATATAGACAGCCAGCTCATGCCCACAGTATATAGATAGCCAGTTCATGTCCCCAGTGTATGTCCAGCAGCCCCTGTCCCCAGTATATAGCCTGCATCCCCTGCACCCCAGTATATAGCCTGCAACCCCTGCTCCAAGTATATAGCCTGCAGCCCATGTCCCCTATTATATATAGCCTGCATCCCCTGTCCCCCAGTATTTAGCCTACAGCCCATGTCCCCTAGTATATAGCCTTCAGCCCCTGTCCCCCAGTATTTAGCTTACAGCCCCTGCCTCCCCAGTATATAGCCTGTAACCCCTGTCCCCATTATATAGCCTGTAGCTCCTCCCCGAGAAATGCCCAGCCCAGAAGAAAAAAAACAAAATGTGTACTTATTTTGCGACGCCCCGCGGCAGGTCCTCTTCTTTCCACCGATGTTTTGGTTCTGGGTCCGTCAACTTGCTGACATCATAGTGTGTACCGATGGCAGCGCACACACTGGAATGTCAGCATGCGGCTGATGTCATCATGTGAGCAGGGGGCATCGGAAGGTGAGTACACATTTTGTTCTTTTATAGACTAGGGTATAAGCCGAGTTAATTTTTTTTTAGCTTATTTTTTGTCCTGAAAAACTTGGCTTATGCTCGAGTATTTATGGTACATTTAATATTCCATGTAGCAGTAGGTGGGCAGTATCAATTTCACTGGTGGGCCTTGGTCCCTCAGTCCGACCCTGTGTATATGGTACTATATTTATGCATATGTCATAAGTATTTTATATGGGGTGTGTATATACTGTCTGTTTATGCTGTATGTTTGTATATGGTGTTTATATGCTTTATGTGTATGTATATAAGTATATAAATGTGTGTATATATGAGTGTATAAATATATGTGATTGTAAATCTCATGTGCAAGTATACAATTATGTATATTTTTATGGAGTCCCATTCAGAAGTCTGCTATGGGGCCCTGCCTCTCCTAGTTACGCCCCTGTCTATGACTGTCAATGGTCAATGCAACAGAGGTAAACCACCAGATGTCTCCAGCTCCACATATCACATCTCCACACTGCGCCCAAATAAATACCAAGTCACTTACAGCATAATGTCACTTGGATAACAACACAGTGCTCCTAAATAATAAACTACACAATATTAAAACATACCCCCATATATAAAACATACACTGTGTGACCCTCCTAGTGTATTAGAATATACAGTAAACCATATACTTTTACAAAATTAATATACAGCCCTCTTATTATTTTATAAAGAGTGGCACCCCAATAAATAAATACATATATATTTATAACACCATTGTAATGAATTTATATACAGAACCCCCAAGTTTCATTATTTATAGCACCCCAGTATAATTTTGATTATATATATATAAGATCTTCATAAACCTCATCCACCCTTAGTTGACTCATATACAGTTCTGAACAGCTCCCCTACCTCCCTCCCCTCCCCATTTAACTCAGTCCAGAATATTCAGCCCCCACTCCGGTTAAACATATTCACATTATATCCGCCAAATTTAGCCCCAGTTTTCAGGTGCCGCTCCCCTGTTAGAAACAGGAAAAATATTATTATATCTATTATAATAATAGAAAATATTATTAATAATGTGGCCAATGCAAAAATAAAACTTATACTTACCTTATCCCATGCTGTGGATGTTTCCTCTTCCCCTGGATCTTCTGCCGGGTCAGACGCAGGTGGCGTGTGATGATGTCATCACACGCCGCCTGTGTCCTCCACTTCAAAAGAGCAGCGCAGACAAACAGCGTCACTCTACCTCTGGCATTGACGTCTGAAGTACTCTTAAACTACGGGCAAGCAGCAGGTCCGCACTAGTGGCGGGTGATCCAACTTTACCGACAGCTCTTCTGCTGCCCCCATTTAGATGCAATCTGTCGCCTGAAGTGGGCATCTGTATCCTGCTTCATGGGAGATGCGGCCCTGGTTATGGGTAATTTATCAGAGCTGAGTGTTTCATTGTGTCTAATATCCATCTCATGACTCTGATCTGTCTCATCTCTCTTTTTCTGTGTCAAATATTAGTAGAATGTTCAGAAGTTAAATGAAAGTGTATCTAAACCCTGGACCTTGATAATCTAACCATATATTCAGCACACAGCATTTCTCAGCACAGAGGAATCATGAAGTGTTTGCTTAGAGAGTGCCAGCTAACACTCTGGAATTTTACACTGACTATCACTGAGTCATAGGACCAAAATGAGCCATAAAACTGAGTATAACTGTAAAGTAAGGGGTTAAAAGGAAAATTTAATGATTTTTCAACACTGACAATGAGATAGAAAAGCAGATTGTGCGCAGAACTTGTTCATTAATAGTAATTCTAGGGATACTTTTCTATACATTTGTCTAATTGTATAATTTGTATATTTTTTGTATACTGATTATAAGATCTATATATGTAGAAGTAACAATAACACACATCCACAGGAAAGTGATATTTGTATATGACAATTGAACTTTTTCCTTTTGTTTTCTGAGAGGAAACACAAATCATTATCACTAGAGGGTGCTGTGCCTCTTAAATTAAGGAAATAGAGGAGTCTTTTTTTGAGAATATCTGTACAGTCAATGCCAAAACTATTTTACTAAGGATAACTATTTTGAAGAGAAAAAATATTGTACATCCTTATGAGGATGCACAGCTCCATATAGATATTTTCACCTTTAGTTAAGTGTCACGGATGCTCCTGCGACCCATCTCCCGGGTCGCAGGCGCACCCATACCCCTCTCCGCTGCTCCGGGTCTCCATCGTCCGCTCACCTCCCCACGATCCAGCGATGACTCCGGCAGTGGGGTGTGTGTTCCCTGCCTCCTAGGGCATGCGTGGCAGCTTCAAGAAATTTAAAGGTCCAGCCGATAATTGGCACTGGCCGGCCAGCTATATTGCTTAGATTTCCAGCCCCTTCCTGTGTCTCCTGCCTCACAGCCTGTGCCTCACAGCCTTAGAAAAAGCTCCCTAGCGATTATCCTGCATTCCTGTGCCTCCAGCGTTCCTGCATGTTCCTGTGTATCCTGCTTTCCTTTTCCAGTGTGTTTCTGCTGTGTGTTCCTGCTCCTGTGTCCTCGTGTCCTGTGTCCCCTGTGCCTGTGTTCCCGTTCCCATCTGCCTGGACCTCCCGTTGCTGACCCCGGATTGGATTTGACGTTGCATCTCTGCCACCTGCTCTGACCTTGTGCCTGGACCTGACCCTGATCCTGCTATGGTACCTTGACTAGTACCGCGGGCTAGTCACACCTGTGGAACGAGCCTGGTGGTACCCTGCCGCAGCAAGACCATCCTGCTTTGTGGCAGGCTCTGGTGAAGCGCAGGTGCCACTTAGACTCTGGTCCCAGGTGTAGGCAAGTACCACCTCCCACGGTGGTCCAGTAGATTCACACATCCCAAATCCTGACGTTTAGCTTAACTGTATTTGCTTAAACTCTGACATAAAAAAAATATGTTTTCTTACAGGGAACATGTCAGCAGAAACTGTCTTAATTAAAAACTACTGGTATGTTGTCAGAGAGATTACCCTCTGTCAGATCATGATTATTTCATGCTCCAGTGTATTGGCATCATCCAAAAAATCAGATTTTAAGTGAGATGTACATTGGTTATATGAAGTTAAAGAAGTGGAGAGTTCAGCACTGAAGTCAACTCACCACACCTTCTCCTGTGATAGACATCATGCACCAGATTTCTGGAGAGGAGTTTACTGATGTTCATAGAATCAGGGGCATCAATTACAGCAAAGGGGCCATTCTGAGGCAAGAAGAGCTTAAAGGGAACCTACCACCACAAATCTACCTATAAAGGTTGATCGGGGTGGTAGGTGGATCAATAGGACGTGAGGATAGGCCTCGTAGCTACGCGCCCTCGTCTGACGAACCTGCCACCTGCACATGCGCAGAACAGCAGGCCCGTGCCTGTACATCTCCGGCTTCGGAGCAGTGACCGCACAGGCGCGGGGCTGCTGTTCTGCGCATGCGCAGGCGGCAGGTTCGTCGGACAAGGGCTGCACGCAGAAGATTGTGGGTCGGAGGAGTAAAGAGGCTACTGGGGCGTGGAGTAGCCGCGCCGTGTAGCCTCAGCTGCGGGTACTCCACGCCCCAGTAGCCGCATAACAAAATTTACATATAGGGATGATAAAAGTTACCAAAGAAGTGCGGGGACGTGAGGATTAACCCTTAAAAGGACTATCCTCACATCCTATTGATCCACCTACCACCCGATCTACCTTTATAGCCCTCACTGCAAAACACCCATCGCTATCACCCGCAGTTGGTGCAGTGCACCGATTATGGGTGTTAACCTGTTGTTTGCCGCCGGAAAAGTCGCCACATGGGCGCCGCCAACTTACCTCTGATCGCCACTCCCCGAACGTCATCGGGGGGGGGGGGGGGCAATCGGTTGGGGGCCATGCTAGTGGCTCATTGTAATGAATCATGTGCAAAAATGCTATATATTGCAATACAGAAGTATTGCAGTATATGGTAGGAACAATCGGATCCTCTAGGGTTAATGTACCCTAGAGGGTCTAAGAAATAGTAAAAAAAAGAATTTTTTTCCCTAGAACTGATATAAAACATAATAAACAGTAAAAATCACAGACACATTAGGTATTGCCGCGTCCCAAAATGCCCGATCTATCAAAATATAAAAACGGTTACAACCGGCGGTGTCCTGCGAGACGGGAAATGGCACCCAAATGTCCAAAATGCAACTTTTACCCCTTTTTACATGACATAAAAAATGACCAAAATTTTGCAAAGTCCTCAAAATGGTAGCAATGAAAACTTCGGCTCATTTCGCAAAAAATTACACCTCATACAGCTCCGTGCCCCAGAGTATGAAAAAGTCATTAGCGTCAGAAGATGGCAAAACATTTTTTTTCTTTTTTGTACACATTCGTTTAACCCCTTAATGACCGCCCTATCGGGTTTTTACGGCAGTCATTAAGGGTACTTCTTCTGATGCGACGCCTTTCTACGGCGGCGCATCAGAAGAAGTTTTCGGGACACCGGGTTATTATCGTGCCGGTGTCGGGCTGTGATATCACAGCCCAGACCCGGCACTAACACCCGGGATCGGAAAAACTCCGATCCCGGGTGTTTAACCCCTTGCACGCCGCGGTCAAGCATGACCGCGGCGTGCAAGTGTGTCCCCCGTGGATCAGACCCCCCCGGTGTGCTTACCGGGGGATCCGATCCCTCCTGCCGCTGCCCCGGGTTCCGACGAGTGACCCGGGGCTGTCGGCTCCTCTTCTCACCAGGAAGGCAGGACCCGGCTGTAAGTAACTGAGCATGCGCAGCATTTACTTTCACTATACACTGCAATACAAGTGTATTGCAGTGTAGAGGCTTGAATAAGCGATCGGATGATCGCTTATTCAAGCCAAGAAGTAGAAAATGTAAAAAAGTAAAAAAAAAAAAATTAAATCTTTTTATAATATAATTAAATAAATAAATAAAATAAAAGTCCCATAATCTCCCCAGTAACACATAAAATGCAAATAAAGTATATAAAACACAAAACACGTACATATTTGGTATCACCGCGTCCGTATTAATCTGTACAATAAATCTAAATTAATATTGAACCCGCTCGGTGAACTAGGTAAAAAAAAAACTCGAAAAACTTCCCATAATATACAATTTTTCATCAAACACCATCACAAAAAATGTTCTAAAAAGTGATCAAAAAAAGTTACGGTACCTAATATGATACGACTGAAAATCCGGCCGTGCACACCACTGCTCCTTCCCCTGTGTCAGCTGATAGTCAGCCCCCTGCCCAGGACCCTGCCACAAAAACCCCATCGTCGCCTCCACGATCCTCCACAGCATCCACCAGCGTTCAGCTCTCCATACCCCAGACGCTGGAGCGGAAACGCAAATATAGTGCAACCCACCCGCACGCCCCAGCCCTTAATGTCCACATCTCCAGATTGCTTAGCCTGGAGATGCTGCCCTATAGGCTAGTAGAGACCGAGGCCTTTCGCAACCTCATGGCGGCGGCCGCCCCTCGGTATTCGGTCCCCAGCCGCCACTACTTTTCCCGATGTGCCGTCCCAGCCCTGCACCAGCACGTGTCAGACAACATCATCCGTGCCCTGACCAACGCCGTTTCTGACAAGGTCCACCTGACCACGGACACGTGGACGAGTGCTGCCGGGCAGGGCCACTATATATCGCTGACGGCACATTGGGTTAACTTGGTGGAGGCTGGGACCGAGTCTGACCCTGGGGCTGGTCATATACTGCCGACGCCGAGGATTGCGGGGCCTACCTCGGTCCAGGTGTTTCAGGCCTACTATGCCTCCTCCTCCTCCCACCCCTCCTCCACCTCCTCCTCCGAACTACCATCCGTGGGCACGGCGCCATCAGTCGGTAGCTCTAGGCACAGCAGCAGTGCCGTCGCTAAGCGACAGCAGGCGGTGCTCAAACTGCTGAGCCTAGGCGACAAAAGGCACACCGCCCAAGAGCTATTACAGGGCATCACGGCGCAGACTGATCTGTGGCTGGCACCGCTGAACCTCAAGCCGGGAATGGTTGTGTGTGACAACGGCCGTAACCTGGTGGCGGCTCTGCAACTGTGAAGGAAGCTCAACCTGAATAATTGATCCACTCCTCCTCCTCCTCATTTTCCTCCTTCTCCTCCTCTTTGTACAGTAAAGCAGAGGAAACTGGCTATTTTTTGACAGGGCCCACTGGCTCTTGCTATAGTACTTTATGCATTTAATTTTTCTGGAGGGCCACCTACCCGGTCCTCTGTTTTAAACAATTTTTGGGAGTGCCACATACAGGCACTCAATCTATTCAATTTTTCTGGAGGGCCACCTACCTGCTCCTCTGGTTTGAAAACTTTTTTGGACTGCCACATACAGGCACTGTCCATTTAGGGTATGTCGCCATGCCACTCTCTAGCCTGCTGCCGCTTCCTCTGCATGCCGTCCCCTATAGTGTCAGGGTCAATTATTGGATGTTTGTGTGACTAGGCAGTTGCCTATTGGGAGGGGCTTGAAAGGAGCAGTTCCCCCCCACCCTTGGGATTCAGCTTCTCCATGTGACCTTTTCAAATATATGAAAACATCCATCACTTGACTTAGCGACGCCCCCTGCTCCTCTACAGCCAATCCTGAGTGAGGGGAGTTATTCATATATTTGAAAAGGTCACATGTTTCCCAAGGGTGGGGGGGGCTGCTCCTTTCCAGCTCCTCCCAATTGGCAACTGCCTATTCACACAGCAGACGCTAATGAAAGGTACAATATAACATATCTTTCTTTTTGTAAAACCTATTTTTTATACAAAAAACATTTTGGCAGTGTATGTACTATGCTCTGTGGGGACTGGGGGAGTGCTAAAATGGGTCTCCTGGTGACAGGTTCCCTTTAAGGCCCCTTCCACACTAGCATTGCATTTCACGTCAGAGTGCAATGCGTGAAAAACTGACGTTTTTGGCTGCGTTTTTGTTCCGTTTTTCCTTGGAGTCATTAGCGTTTTTGCGTTTTTCATGCGCGTGTTGTTCGCATTTTTCTTGCATTTTCGGTGCGTTTTTTAAGTCAATGGGAGACTCGAGCATTTTTCAAAGGGACCGTGGTTCGGGAATAAAATGTTTTATTTAATTAAAAAAGAATGTCTTCTGATAAGTTATCAGATGTATGCAAACATCTACAATCTATTCTTCACTGTTCAGCGCGTATATTATCTCCTGACAAGTTAGCAGATGTGAAGAACAGTGAAGAATAGAATAAAAACAGTGAACACAGTGAACACAGGATCATTTAAGTGAAAAACACAGTGAAGAACACAGTGAAGAATAGATTACAGATGTTCGGCACATCTGCTTACTTGTCGGGAGATACACGCGGAACGGTGCGAACAAAATAGTATGTGAAGAACACTGTATATGTGTAAAGAACACATTGCAGATGTATGGAAACATCTGCAATGTGTTCTTCACACACATATATAGTGTTCTTCACATACTAGATGTGTTCGGCACATCTGCTTCCTTGTCGGGAGATACGCGCGGAACGGTGCAAACAAAATAGTACGTGAAGAACACTGTATATGTGTGAAGTACACATTGCAGATGTCTGGAAACATCTGCAGTGTGTTCTTCACACACATATATAGTGTTCTTCACATATATACGTTCCGGGCGTATCTCCCGACAAGTAAGCAGATGTGCTGAACATCTGTAATCTATTCTTCACTGTGTTTTTCACTTAAATGATCCTGTGTTCATTGTGTTCACTGTTTTTATTCTATTCTTCACTGTTCTTCATTGTGTTTTTTTAATTAAATGCTCGATCTCGAGCAGGGGAATTATTCATGTCACCTAACAACCCATCTGTTTAAAACGCATTGCACTCGCATTGCACTTGCGATGATTCCGAGTGCAATGCGTTTTTGATGCGTCTCCATGAGGGTTACACTCATGGCCAGATCATAGGGTTGGAAGTCAAGCTGCAAGCCACAGGTTATAGGCAACCCATATAGTTATAATATATATATAAAGCCCCCGACTGGTGTATATTCAATCCCCAGTAATGTCCCCCACATCCCCTCCAGTAATGTCTCCAACGCCTCCCCAGTAATATCCACCACATCCTACCTAATGTCCACTGAAAAATATAGTACGGTTCCCGCGCCACCCTGCGCCAAAGTTTAAAAACTAATAAACCTGCCCTGCCATCTGCCCCATCATTCCCAAAGTGGGGGAGGGGGAAAATAACAACAAATATGTAGAAAATGGAGCTTCTGACATATCTTGTCTACCAGAAATCTGACAAGGCATGTTACATACAGTGTTTTATGTCTTCAGGACCAGACATTGGGGCACATTTACTTACCCGGTCCAGTCGCGATCCAGCGGCGCGTTCTCTGCTCTGCATTCGGGTCCGGCCGGGATTTATGAATGTAGTTCTTCCGCCGTCCACCAGGTGGCGCTGCTGCGCTGAAAGTCATCTCATCGCGCCGGAATTCACCACCTCGGACCAAGTGAAGGTAAGCGATCCCCAAGCGGCACTTTTGCGGTTTTTAAATGCGGCGGTTTTTCCGAATCCGTCGGGTTTTCGTTCGGCCCCGCCCCCCGATTTCCGTCGCGCGCATGCCGGCGCCGATGCACCACAATCCGATCGCGTGCGCCACAATCCCGGGGCAATTCAGGTACAATCGGCGCAAATCGGAAATATTCGCGTAACACGTCGGGAAAACGCGAATCGGGCCTTTAGTAAATGACCCCCATAGTGTCCCACATTTAGAAAAACTATGTGCAGTTTGCCTGTTCAAACTGTATCATGAATCTGGAGCCCCCTGCACTGTTCTGGAAGTGTCCACCAGTGTTTTTTTTAGTGCTGCAGAATTGTGGCGCAGAATTGTGGTGGAAGTTCCGGACACAGTATAGCCATTACACAAAACTGGTGCAGCCACTTTATAAATACATGTGCAAGCAGTTTGCACCTTTCTGGTGCAAAGTCAGACAGGAAACTGGTGCAAATACTTTAATAAATGTGGGCCAATGTGGGCCGCCAGTCTCAGACTAGAAAGCACTAGTCTTTTGCTGCACCATATTTATCACTGTGATAATATAAGGCTGTCCGTTACTACCTTGTTTTAGTTGGTCTAAACTGTGCGCCAGAATTTTTGGTGCACTTACTATTTCCCTTTGGTTACATCCTTTTTCTGGAGGGCACTCACCTTTGGTTGTAGAAGTCAGAAAAGTCCAAAAAAAGGGTCTAAAAGCCTTGATAAATGTGGCACAAAGAACTGTAGACAATTATTTAGTCCAAATGTGCCAGAATTCTGGCACAAGCATTCTGTTTTTTTATGGTAACTGGGTCTCACATAGGGTCTCATATGGGCACTCATACAAGGCATCTTTGCAGAGCTACTCAGAGCTTGGAATAGCTTTAGCCCCTGGAACTCAAAGAGGCTATTACAATGCCCCAAGTAGCCTCTGCAGGTAATTATCTATTACCAAAAAAAGTTGAAAGAGATGTAGGCTGCATTCAAGAAAATAGTAAAAGCACTATAGGGAAGACATAGACATGAGGAATCTACTACTGGATCTAGTTAGGTTAGTAAATTCCAGACTTACTTTAATCCTTTAACGACTGTGGGTGTATGGAGAGGGCTCTTTGGCTATGCCCTCTCCATACAAGGTGGGCGTTTGCTGCATATTGCAGAAAACACCCACCAGTAACACCCGCAATCGGTGCTGGCACCAATCACGGGTGTTGTCCCTTCGATTGCCACCGGTGCGCGGGCGCCACCATGTTGGCTTAGATATTGTCGCTCAGTGTGACATCCTCGGAGAGCGACAATCTGTCTCAATGACAACCTTAGGTCTTACAAAGATGTATGCTTTTTGGCCATTTGTTACATTGTGTCAGTGGCACTAGAAATAAATTTGTCAGTTAAAAGTACTGTAGTATGGCAGTATATAGTAGGTATAGTAGAAAATCTAGAGTAAAAGTACCCTGTGTTTTTCACTGCATTTGGATTTTTTTTCCCGCTTACCAGCACTCAGCATAGAAAATCAAATACCGTCACTATGAAGTGCAATTTGTTTTACGCAGAAAACAAGACATCACAGAGCTCTTTACTGGGGAGTGAAAAATGGAAATGCAAAACAAAAAAGGGTCCCTTAGCTTTACAGTCTTTTTGTTCTATACAGTCTTTTGCCTATTGCTTATTTTTTCAAGAGGGCGCAACACTAAAAGACAAACACTAGATGACGATCTTCCACCTTAATGAAAATGTAGCTCTGCACAACCAAAGAACCAACTGAAAATGACAGGTATCTTCCGTAACTTTCAGCTGCAATTTTTCAGGCTCTACTACAATAATGGACATACAGGACTGATGACTCTAGACTCTCAGAGTGGATCATTTTACACAGTAGGGAGAATTTGTAGAAACGAATGCACTAGCTGTGCCATAAACAATTCCACTTTGGATTACCTGCAACGATCATGCTACATGTGTCCCCAACACAGCAGTATATATCTTTAGGATTAAGATAATCCAGTGGGGTTTCATCAAAACCACTGATGCAGCAAAAAGAAAGGAGAAGAAAAGGCTATTTTTAAAAAGAGACAAAGTTACATGAGATGCTTACAGAAAACCAAGTAGACATGTCAATACTATGGGTCACATTTCTCAAAAGTATTGCAAACTAGTTGCAGTTTGGCAGATTCCTCAAAACTGGTGACACAATTTTGTCGAGTCACAGTAATAAATGTGGTGTTTGGTTTGACCCTGCACCCCATTAGGTGCAGAATTTTGTGGCGCGGCTGTACTGTGTCACAATACTGCCACAAATACATCAAAAATACATGTGCAAGCAGTTTGTACATTCTTTTCAGACAGAAAACTGACGCTAAACACTTTAATAAATGTGGTCCTGTGGGACCTAAAATAATCTTTACATGTGTTGGGTTATTAACAGGGAAAATGCCCTAGACTTATAATGGAATATATCTCATTTATACACAAATATCAGATACAGAAGACGTGTATCATGTGACATGGGAGGAAACAGTGGGGTGCGTGTGTGATATATGTGATTTATATCTCCTCCTCGCAGTACTCAGACACCTGATGATACAAGGTGCAGTACACACAGCACAACATGATGTGGACTCCCAGCAGGACAATCCTTCCAGGACTACTACTAGTTATACTTATTATAGGTGAGGATGGGTTGTATCACATACTGATAATGATAAGTTTGGTTTAATATTATTTACTTCTATAGATTCTATACTTATGTGGAATTAGCTATATAATAATCATAATAATAATACTATTAAAATATGAAATCTTCATACTGTTTTGGATTTTCTAGGTGTGCTATCAGATACTCAGGGGTCACAGGATCCTGATGTTAATGCTACAGAAGACCAAGATGTTACCCTGAAATGTACCCACAAAATATCAAATGCCAGGCTTCTCATCTGGTACAAGCACATCCCTGGACTTGCTCTGGAGATCTGTGTTCATGGCTTTACCTCGACGACCTCTATCCAGAACCCAAGATACTCAATGACTGTAGACAAAAGCTCTCTTAGTACTGAGCTCCATATACGGAAGGTGAAGGGGGGAGACACAGCTGTGTATTACTGTGCAGTCGAGGACACAGTGACACAGATACACTACAGCGCTGTACAAGAATCAGACACCATTATTCATAGTACAGAATATGCTTAGACTGTATCCTTGGACAGAGGGATGAAGCACAAACATCTAGGGCCATAGTGATGAAATACATATACATAAGTAAATAAAAGAAAACAGCATGTGCATTTGGAATGAGCAGCATTCATTAATTTTTTTTTCAATCTAATGTTACAATTGCTATGTTTTAGATGTTAGAGTCAAAACCAAGTTTGGAGCGTACACAGAAAGGTTTGAACATGCTCTGGGGGTTCTGGTTTTGGGTCTCCACTTACCGATGCATGAAACTATAACTAGTCGACAGACCTGTTTCTTACACTGGGCATGTCAGGCAATGGCCAAGGGCGCAAACCCGGCAGAGGAAACAGGGGGTGCCAGCAGGCTTCCACTCCCCCCAGTAAAAAACAGAAACCAAGAGCTAACCTTTGTGCACTTCCCACGGATCAGCTCCTTTGTCACGCATACTATGACATCAAACTGGAGGGAGGGGGCTTCAGTGTGTTGGCTACCTATGCACTGGAGGGGGCTGCAGTGTGCTGGCTACTTATATACTGGGTAGGGATGGTGGTGTACAGTGTGATGGCTACCTATGTAGTCTGGGGGGATGGGGTGTGCTGGCTACCTATATACTGGAAGGAAGGGGGGCTGCAGTGTGCTGGCAATGTATATACTATGGGCGAGGGGGCTGAAGTGTGCTCGGTACTGATATACTTGGTGGGGAGGGGTCTGCAGTGTTCTGGATACCTGTATGCTAGGATAGCTGCAGTCTACTGGCTACCTATTTACTGCAGGGGAGGCTGCCCTGTGCTTGCTACTTATATACCGGGTGGGGAGGGGGTCTGTAGTGTGTCAGCTTCCTATATACTCTAGGGGTGGTTGCAGTGTGCTGGCTACTTAAATAATGGGGGGGAAGGGCTAAAATGTAAACCAAAGACTAACTAGTCAACAGCCTGGCGGAGGAAATTGGTGGTGCCAGCAACCTCCCACTGCCGCCAGTAAAAAACTAAGTACTAACCTTCTGTAACACCCCATGGCTCATCTTCTCCCCTTTTCTTCAGCAGTAGTGCCAAACCTTTTCCGTGCGCACCTCCATTCGCACACACAATGATGTCATACTGAGGGTGGTGGGCTTCAGTGTGCTGTTCCTTTATACTGCAAAGGTTTGAGGGCGGTAGTGTGCTGGCATTTATATACAGGGGGGGGGTCCTGGCAGTGTTCTTGCTACCTATATACTTGGGGGGGTTTGAGGGCGGTAGTGTGCTGGCATTTATATACAGGGGGGGTCTGCAGTGTGCTGGCTACCTATATACTGGGGGGGTTGGAGGCTGCAGTGTGCTGGATACCTATATACTGGGTGCAGAGAGGGGTCTGCCGTGTGCTGGCTACCTATATATCTAATAAATGGAGGGTGGTATTTAATAGAGGGGCATAGTGTATAACTAACAAAGGGAGCACAATGGGGCACATTTACTAAGGGCTTTGTGCCTGTTTTGTGATGGACTTTGCACATCCTTTCTAGCGGAAGCTGCTTGCACAGATATTTTAGAAGCGTCTGCATCACAAATAAGTCGCACACAACCGTTTTGTGGCGCGGCTGCACTAGTCATCATGCAACACAAATTAGGGGATGTCCTGGTGCTCAGTCAGACCATGCGCCAGATTTATCATGAAAAGTCTTTTGCAGGCCCTATGTTAAAGGTGCAGCACAAAAAAGTTGGTGAACTCTGTCCGGCCAGTGCAGGGAAGCGCCAGATTCATGATTTGTGGCACACGTTCTTAATGACTCTGTCATACCCAGCATTATACACAGGCAGAGCACTTTTAGTGCACCTTCCCACATTCTTAGAAAATGTGCCCCATTATCTATCTATTTATGACAGGCTGTACAATATAAATTAAAAGGAGGGGCTGCATGTATTCATTCATTAAGGGTATTTTGTACACATGTAAATTTTATAAACACTCCAGGCTGTCATGACAAGGGATCATCACCATGTGATGACATCATGTGGAGCGACAAGCCAAGCTAATATGGCAGCATCAATGTGCTGCCAGTGGTTAAGGTTTAAACCCTGACATGGGTACCAGCACCGATAGTGGATTTTACCATTGGGTGTTTGCTGCAGTTTGCAAAAAATACTCGGGCTGTATGGAGAGGGCTGTATAACATATAATAATAATTCCTTTATTCATATAAATTTTAGTTATATAGCACACACAGATTACGCAGCGCTGCACAGAGCTTGTCAAATCGGTACGTCTCCATGGGGCTCTCAATCTAATCAACCTACCAGTATGTTTTGGTGTGTGGGACGAAATTGGAGGACCCGGAGGAAACCCACAAATACACGGAGAGAACATACAATCTCTTTGCAGATGTTGACCTGGATGGGGCCCCAGCGTTTCAAGGTTGTAGTGCTAACCAATGCAGAGGCATTTGATTAATGGCACCAATAGGGGGCATAAGGACTGTTTGTACAGTGGCTGGCATCAACTCTATAAGGCCCTGATTCTCAGCCATACTCTACGGATAGAGGTTGATGCCATCACAGACGAAACACGTGGACTAAAGTTCAATAGCCACAAAGTAAAGGTGCATGGAAATAGATATGTGGTTTATATTTGGAGATCCCTTTGTCTCAAAAGAGTATTATTACTCCTATGTATACATAACAAATGTCATCAATTTGTGTTTACTGTGTTTTAAAACTTTCCTGCTTTGCTTAATGTATTTTTTAGAGATAATGTCACTAAAAATCACTAGAGGGTGCTGTTCCGCTTCATGAAAAAGTTATTTAATTATCTTTAATACAGTTTTACATATACCAGTTCACATGTAATTCCGAACCCCCCTTCCAGGTTAAAAGGGCTTTTCCAATCTAAAAATATTAATGAGCCATAGGTATATTGGAGATGGAATGGAATTTTGAACCAGGCGGTAACTTCTTTTCTTTTTGTATGCTACCTTAAATGTTTTTCAAAAATGAACATTATTTCAGAATTTCCTATTTTGTGTTGGGCATTTATTAAGATTAGTGCAAACTGCACTAAAGGTCCTCTGCCTGTGTATAATGTAGGGGGCGCCAGATTCATTAAAAACGTCCATCAGAAATCATTAATCTGTCGCTTCCCTGCACTGCTCCGACAGAGTTCACCAACCTTTTTGTGGTGCACCTTTAACATAGGGCGTGCAAAAAACTTTGCATGTTAAATCTGGCGCATGGTCGGACCTAGCATTGGAACCCCCATAATTTGTGTTGCATGGAGGCTAGCGCAGCTGTGCCACAAAACGGTCACGTGCGACACACATTTGTGTTGCAGACATTTCTTAAATACCTGTGCAAACAGTTTCCACTAGAAACAATGTGCAAACTTCGACAGAAAACTGGCGCAAAGCATTAGTATGTAAAGCCCCAATATGTAAAGTCCTGGCACAAATGTGACGACTATGGCAATGTTTTTTGTAGTGTATCAATGGATTTTTAAAAATTTTATTGGGAAATGTAAATTTCTTTTTCGTCTGTTCGGCAGCACACATATGGGATTTATCCCCTAGGTACAACTCAGAAGAGAACAGATTAACAAGCAGTAGTAGACAATTAACAATTAGTGTCTTGGCTGACTCCACCTATATAAGGCCGGAGCACACACACAACCCTTTCTTTTTCTCTTAGGTATGACAGAAGAGTTCAGGTCCTGTGTGTCTACACAAAAAGAAAAAAAAAAAAAAAAAACTATCCAGATAATATCATGCAACCTCACAGCAGGTCTCAGCTGCCAGATAACCTCTGCCCTCTGCAAGACAAGGTAAGAGGAATGCTCCTATGTATTGCTGCTGAATGCATTGGTATAATGTCTACCTGCTGAATGCTCAGGTCTCCTATGTATCCCTGGTAAATGCATTGGTATAATGTCTTACTGCTGAATGCTCAGGTCTCCTATGTATCCCTGGTAAATGCATTGGTATAATGTCTTACTGCTGAATGCTCAGGTCTCCTATGTATCCCTGGTAAATGCATTGGTATAATGTCTTACTGCTGAATGCTCAGGTCTCCTATGTATCCCTTGCTAAATGCATAGATCTTTATTGCATTTCTAGTCACTCCTGCACCCTGACTGCAGGGTTTATATGCAGTCTGTGAGCTCTGCTTGACTTAGAATTATCTTACCGGTATTTCATGTGTATAATCTGTGATCTTTACACTGAATGTACTAACCATTTTCTCTGGACTAGACCTCCGGTATGTAATGAGCCTCTGGTATGTGATGAGCACGCACTCGGCCTCCGGTAAGTAATGAGCATGGCCTGTGTGTTATACACTGTACCCACATCCTCTGTCTGGTGAAATGTGCAGGTATTTATGATCTGTATACATAGTGACATACAGTAATAATGATACACAGCAGACTGATACCAGAATCTCTAGGTTCTGCTTCTATGTATGTTCTCCATAGTCTGCTCTACATGAATGGCATTGGAGAGTGATCCTCTCATATCCAGGCAGCAGAACTCCTCATACAGTGATGTCGGCTGCATATGGCTTGTCTGTACACATCTTTACCTCATACTAATGTGTCCTTTGTGTTTTCACTAGACGTCCTCTCCTGAGCGGCTGTCACAGACCCTTATGAGAGGTGGAAAGAGGAGGAAAACTAGGCAGAGGTTATGTCCTCACCCATTGCCTATTGAGAATGAGTCTTGTATCTATTCTCCTGTGTTACCCCAGGATACAGATCCAGAGATCCACACAGATCCCAGGCCCAAGCCTTCTTATCATGGATCATCTCCTTTTCTTCTAGATCTCCAGACATCATCCTCTATTGCAGATTCTTGTTTATAGGAATATTAAATTTCAGAGATTAAATCTGATGACCCAGACCAGATCTTCCGTCTGAGGAAGGAGAATGTAACCACCAGTTGAATCCACTAAAGATCCTGAAGGGAAACAACAGAGAAAGGATGATTCTACTTTCCAGTCACTGATGATGACGTCTTCCCTACTCACCCAGTCCTGTCTATATATTTTCAGCGTGGATGGACCACACCTGATAACGGCATTAGAGGTCCAGTGACCAAGGGATGAAATCTGTGCCACCACTGGCCATGTGACCTGTCACAATAGCTATCTGGTGCTTGTATTACCAGCATTAAGGATTCCTCTGAAGTCCTGGTTGCTTTGGTCGTGGCAAGAAGAGCTGTATGGACAAAGCTCTGGAGTAAGGACGCTCCACCAAAAGGATTATTTGAATTTTCAAGATCTAAAGACTCAAACTCATCCTGCTCTTCCTGGATTTTTATCATTCCATCACATCGACTTGTTACACAGGGTCGGTTCAGACACAGGCAACACCTTCCATGAGTAGGTAAAAAGCCTCTTAACTCAAAACCATGGGAGTTAGTGCATCTGGCCTGGTGGAATATCAACAATAAGGAGATCCTTCTCTTCAGATTGGCCAAAGTCTTTATCAGACGCCTGGTGTCCTCTACAATACATCAAGTATAGACTCTGTAACCTTCCCACCTTCATATTCCCATCCTGCCTCCACATCGGGAGAACATCGGGATAGCGCTTCAGACTCCTGCCCACTGCATTGCCAGTCATGTCCTTAAAGGTTCCATACGGGAGACTGGTTATTTCCATGGAACTCTGAATCTTCAACTTCAAATTTGAAGAAGAGTAATGAAAGTCTAGAAATGTATTTTGGAAATATTTCCCCTGACTTCAGCTAACAAAAGTTAGTGAGTGGCAAAGAGCACTGGCCAAATGCCTGTTACCATAGAGTAGTGCAATGAGCAAAGCCCAGATCGGAAGTGAAGGAACCAGTCGCAATGATTTATGGCAAGAAAATTCTGGATTCTTCATCCTCGCACATTAGCCAGAGGGATACGTCTTTCTGGGGTCCCATGTAGGAGATGATGAGGATCATAAGTCATGGAACAATCAAGAGAAGATATTGCCCTCTATTCATCGGGAGCTGTGAGCCAATCAGACCAGCGTTACAATACTTCTATGTTATTATTCTAACACGTCTATCACAATGTGCTGCTGCCTACATAAGTCATTACTATAAAAAGGTTCCTGAAGTCTCCAACTTACAAGAGAATGCAAAACCCTGCACTAAGCAGAGGCAAATCTTCAGCTGTTGACACTTGATGTCCTTAGTCATATTTCTGATATCCAGAATACTCGCTATCAGTGGCGTTACTATCGCCGTAGCAACCATAGCAGTGATGCTAATGGCCAGCCCAGGACCTACGACCGAATCATAAATTATGCATGTCGTGTACCTAGGTGGGCCTGGCCCTATTGACCATAGCTGCTGCAGCTGCAATGCTGAGAGGGCTGCCCGTCCCTAAGCCTGCCGCATCTGGCTCCACCTGTGTGACCAGGCAGCGGGCCGTCCTATCTTCTTCCTGCATGAAGACATGTGACGTCACATGACACATCCCGGCCAGCGCTGAGTGGAGGTCCAGGGCGCCTACTCACAAAGGATATATCTTCTGGTTGCACTAAAAGCCTAAGGCCAGAAGAATCCTCAAAAGCAGCCTATCATGTTCATGCTTGATTGCCACAACATCGTCCAGGAGGACTGCAGATCTCCAAGCAATGTCCTTCAAGGATTCCTACCAGAAAGCATCATGTTACTTTCCTGCTCAGCCTTCATCCAACCATTTCTACAGTCTTCAGAACAATTCTTTTAAACAATACATTTTTCAAGAACTTTTATAAGTGGGCAAATTGTCCACATGGATCATGGACTCCATGAGATGCTCTCTGGTCAAGAAGCTACAGACCAGCTGAGAGCCGACTCTACATCCGCTTCTGTAGCTGAGCTCTGTCACGTCTATCAGTTCTACAGAGCAGCCACGTGGTCCTCTCCATCCTTGTCTATAAATCTCTGCAGGATGGACTGCCTCCTAAGGCTTCAGCCTTACACAATGTGGTGCTTCAGCAGGCGACTAAGATCCCTCCCCATAAGTACTGCTTGCTACGTCCCATATGTGTGCTGCCAAATGGACGAAAAAGAAGGAGGAAATTTGCTTACCGAAATTTCCATTTCTTTTAGTCCGTGAGGCAGCACAGCTTTCCCACCCTTAAATGATGAAACGTTATTGCTATATACCATACAAGGGTTGTGTGTGTGCTCTGGCCTTATATAGGTGGAGTCAGCCAAGACACTAATTGTTAATTGTCTACCACTGCTTGTTAACCTGTTCTCTTCTGAGTTGTACCTAGGGGATAAATCCCATATGTGTGCTGCCTCACGGACTAAAAGAAATGGAAATTTCGGTAAGCAAATTGACTCCGTATTTTTATTAAATTTTTCTGGGTGTGTGTTTTTAATTTATTTGACCCCCATGAGGTCATAAAAAACCCCTGGGGGACATTTTCACAGCTTTTTGAAAGCGGCTGACTGCTGCAAAGTATAGGTGTTGGACCCCACTAATGACTAGCGCAAAGGCTAGATAAGTCACAAAAAAGATGCAAATCCACACCTGTTCCCTACCATGCATAGAAAATAAGTTGGAGTTGTTTGAGACTTTTGTTTGTAAAAAGTCTCAAATTCACTAAAGACCGAACTCTTCAAATACCATATGTTGATAAAACCACTGATATACACCTGACCAGCAAAGAAACGCAAAAAAAAGTAGGGACACAAAGTCATACTTATGATATCTGTGCCCTGATATGGTTGAAATACTTCAATGTGTTTGAGTAAAACATTTTTATACCAAAATATTTCAGTCACAAACAAGTCCACCACTAGCAACTTCTGCACTTCTATTGGAGTAGTTGTGTTATGGAGCCACAAACCTTCAGTTGTCAGATCCCATTGCCCCAATCACTTCTACAGTGACATCCACAATAATAGCACGTCCCCTAGCCCATTCATTGCTCTAGTGGCGATCTGCCCACTAATGCTATACATCTTCATTATTTTTGGGATGGGAATGTTAGGGAGGGGTTTAGGTTTCCCTAGGGCAGTGATGGCGAACCTTTTAGAGACAGAGTGCCCAAACTATAACCAAAATCCACTTATTTACCACAAAGTGCCAACATTGCATTTTAAGTAGTAACTTATTGCTACCTGCTCTTCAACATCTATCAATCGTATCGGCCCCTTAAGGCCACTAATACAGTTGAAAGAAGGGGGGCACATTCAGACTATCATTGTAGCTTCTCTCCAGGGTCTCTCTGTACAGTAACAATGTAGGGTCCAGTAGGATGACCTACAAAGATAATGCAGTTCTATCAACACTTTCTCACTTTTTACCGCAGTTCCAAACAGCCAATGAAGTGTTGTTTTAAAATAGCGCTGATTGCAGCATCTCTTTAATTGATTGGATCTGCAGGAAGATTTGTTGAATTTGGTCTTATTTATTAAACTCTGTCTTGGGCTCAATGGCCTGAGTGCCCACAGAAAGGGCTCAAAGTGCCACCTCTGGCACCCGTGCCATAGGTTCGCCACCACTGCCCTAGGGCTAACTGGAGTTTTGTTACACCACTGGCTAAAATAAAAAGTATTATTAACCCAGACAACCCCATTTAATATTCTCCATGGTTGTATATATTGTAGATTATACAATATATACAACCACATTGTCTTCCTATCAGTTGGTAAGTACTGAAGGTAGAATTATATCCAGTCTAGGCAATGCTCAATCAGCCACCGTTGCACATATCTCTGCAGTCGTTTGCAACAATTTATCAAGAAGTTGCCAGATTGTTTAGCTCACCGGACATTGGAGCCGATGGATACCAGTGCATCCTGAGAGAACTGCATTCTTTCCAGACTATATGATAGGAATAAAATACTATTTGGTTTTGCTGCAAATTTTTTGCAAGGGGGGAGGGTGGCAGGGTACATGCCATGTGTTTACCATGTTGAATAATAATATGGATAACGATATTAAAAAAAAGTTGCTCTGCAAAGCTGAATGCAGTGTGGCTTCCGTGTCCCTGTATTTGTTTATAGAGCGTTGGCATTGTGGGCCACCAGGAGGTAAGTAAACATTTATTTTTTTTGTACAGTTTTGGATAACCCCTTTAATAAAGTAACTATACATGAGATATATTTTGTTCCTGTAGTAAAAAGACCATTTTTTTAGAAAATTAATTCTGAGAGCAAGTAGGGAGTCAAAATAATAGGTCAATGAATGAAATTCTGAATATTTAAAAAAAAAAATGAAAATGTGTGGTTGCAAGTTGTAATGCATATGTTTGATATGTGTCATGTGACATAACAGGAAAGAAGTGTGTGATATATGTGACATCTCCTCCTCACAGTCCTCAAACACCTGATGATACAAGGTGCAGTACACACAGCACAACATGAAGTGGCCTCCCAGCAGGACAATCCTTCCACGACTACTATTAGCAGCTTTCATTCTAGGTAGGAACATTAACAGATCTTTTTTCCATTAACTACATGCAGTAGAATTAACACAAATATATTTGAATTGAACATAAATAAATTTTTATACATAGTATGAAATTATTTAATCTCTTTCAGATGTGCAGTCAGATGATCAGGTGTCACAGGATCCAGATCTTCACATTACAGAAGACCAAGATGTCACCCTGAGATGTACCCACAAAATATCAACTTATAATATTCTCATCTGGTACAAGCACATACCGGGACTAGGACTGGAGATCAGTGTCCATGGCTTTACTGGCCAGGTGACCTCAATCCAGAACCCAAGATACTCCATGACTATAGAGAGAAGTTCTCTCAGCACTGAGCTCCATATACAGAAGGTGAAGGGGGGAGACACAGCTGTGTATTACTGTGCAGTGAGAGACACAGTGATACTGATAGACAGCTACGCAGTACAAGAATCAGGGGACCGCACAAGAATAAAGTGCACAAATAAAAATGTGTTCAGTAAATCTATATGTATGTATAATAATTAAAGAAAACTGAATGTGCAATATTTATTTAGGAATTTTTTTTATTTTATGTATAAATTAATAAAAGGAAGGGGAGATTTTAATATTTTAAATCGTGTTGTTTTGTGGCCCCAACACAAAAGGAGGAGGAGAGGAGGCAAAAGACACCGAAGATTTAGATACCACCAAACAAGTGAAGTCCAGGCAAACACCCCTGAGGGCAGTAACCCTAAAGAGAAAGACTTAACTGTAAATATTTCTTCAAAAAATTCTTACTAATTCGCAGCTGGATGTGTTAAACAAAGGACTGTCATTTTGTCCCAATAGTCATGTTGACTGGCATCAGTTGGAGATGGAATTGAGTAATGTTTTTAGATCTCTCAAATTGAAAAATTGGTTTAAAAATAAGACACTTTATTCTAGACCAGAACAAGAAACAAATTTTACCTTGAAACCATTTGATTTGTATACTAAGAGTAGTTTCACACCATCTACATCTAGTCCTGGTATTGAGGCTTACATAAGTGCTGTACAGAAAGAGATTAGATATTTGAAAGAAAGAGTTTCTAACCAACCATACAGCCATCCGAATTTACACTCAAGTGAATTTACAGCTTTACTTGAACTTGTCCATGACGACGACCTCACAATAAAACCTGCTGACAAAGGGGGTGCGGTCGTCGTCATGGACACAAGCGCGTATTTGAATGAGATTAGAGGTCAAATAAATGACACTGATGTTTATATTAAGTGAAATTGTGATCCAAAGTTTGAAATCATGAGGAAACTTACAGAAATTATTGATGAAGCTAAAGAAGATAAATTGAATGATGAGGACTTGTATAATTTTCTAAAAGTAAAAAATCCGGTAACTCCAGTAATATATTGGGGCAAATTTACTTACCCGGCCCATTCGCGATCCAGCGGCGCGTTCTCTGCTCTGGATTCGGGTCCGGCCGGGATTCATGAAGGTAGTTCCTCCGCTGTCCACCAGGTGGCGCTGCTGCGCTGAAAGTCATCTCCACGCGCCGGAATTCACCACCTCGGACCAAGTGAAGGTAAGCGGTCACCAAGCGACACTTTTTCGGGTTTTAAATGCGGCGGTTTTTCCGAATACGTCGGGTTTTCGTTCGGCCACGCCCCCCGATTTCCTTCACGCGCATGCCGGCGCCGATGCGCCACAATCCGATCGCGTGCGACACAATCCCGGGGCAATTCAGGTACAATCGGCGCAAATCGGAAATATTCGGGTAACACGTCGGGAAAACGCGATTCGGGCCCTTAGTAAATGACCCCCATTGTCTTCCAAAGATTGTCACGAATCTGGTTAACCCTCTGGGAAGGCCCATTGTGGCAAGTACTTAGTCTTTATTATGGAATGTGGCTATTTTTCTGGATAGAATTTTAACCCCTTAATGACCGCCGTATCGGCTTTGTACGGCGGTCAATAAGGGTACTTCTTCTGATGCATACGCCTTTCTACGGCGGCACGTCAGAAGAAGATTTTGGGACACCGGGTCCTGCAAGTGCCGGTGTCGGGCTGTGATCTTACAGCCCAGACCCGGCACTAACACCCGGGATCGGAAAAACTCCAATCCCGGGTGTTTAACCCCTTACACGCCGCGGTCAAGCGGCTTACCGGGGGATCCGATCCCTCCTGCCGCTGCCCCCGTGTCCGGCGAGTGACCCGTGGCTTCCGGCTCCTCTACCCGCCGGGTTCTGCCTTCCTGCGCAGCATGCTCAGTTACTTACACTATACACTGCAATAAAAGTGTATTGCAGTGTAAAGGCTTGAGCAAGCGATCGGACGATCGTTTGTTCAAGCCAAGAAGTAGAAAATGTAAAAAAGTAAAAAAAAAAAGATGAAATCATTTTATTATATAATTAAATAAATAAATAAATGTCCCATAATCTCCCCAGTTACACATGAAATGCAAATAAAGTATACAAAACACAAAAACACGTACATATTTGGTATCACCGCGTCTGTATCAATCTGTACAATAAATCTAAATCAATATTGAACCCGCTCGGTGAATGATGTAAAAATATAATATAATATACAATTTTTCATCAAACACCATCACAAAAAATGATCTAAAAAAAGTTACGTTCCCTAATATGATACGACTGAAAAGAAAAACTCTTTTCGCAAAAAATAAGCCCTCAACCAGGTCTGACAACAGAAAAATACAGAAGTTATGGCCCTGAAAAGTTGTCAATAGTAAAAACAATGCGATATTCTCCAATATTGGTTTTGCTCAGGAAAATTGAGCAAAGATAAGAAAAACTATATAAATGAGGTATCACCGCAGTCGTAGTGAACCAGAGAATAAAGATAAAATATTATTTTTACGTTGCGGTGAGCGGGGGAAAAAAAATGCTTAAAATCCAAAATAAAAATTGATGATATTGTTTGTGTCCCCCTTGAAATAGTTAATAAAATCTCATGAATAAGCTTTAGACCCCCAAAATGAATTATCTATACATTGTATCTCATCCCATAAAAAATAAGCCCTCATATGTTTGCATTACCAAAAAAAATAAAAATGTATAGGTTGTACAATGTGACAATACAAATCTGCTGTGAATAGCGCTGCTTTCATTCTATCCCTGGCCGTGCGCCCATAAAGTAGTTTACCACCACATATGTGGTATCAGTACACTCCGGAGGAATTGGGCATCAAACATTGCAGTGCATTTCATCATTTAATTTATTCTGAAACTGTCAGTTTTGGCCTAAATGAATGTATTTTCCAAAAAAATTCCATAGTTTCTAAATCGCAGGTCCATGTTGTTTTAACCCATGTGAAACACTTAAAGGGTTAATGGACTTAATAGAAGTTGTTTTACATACGTTGGGGGGTGAAGTTTCTATAGTGGGGTAATTTATGGGGTTTTACTATTATTTAGGCCTTTCAAAGTCACTTCACTTGGAAGCTGAGTTGTCGCTTAAACTGTGAGTTTTGGCAATTTTCATTAAAGTGAGAAAAATCGCACCTAAAGTTCTGCACCTCATAACATCCTAGAAAAGTTAGAGGATGCATAAAATATCATCTCAACATAAAGCAGACATTCCGTAAATGTTAATTATCAAGCTTTTTGGGTAGTTTTACTTCCTGTCTGGAAAGCAGAACATTTCAAACTTGGAAAATGAAGAATTTTTACAAACTTTTGCCAAATTTTCACTTTTTTTCAGAATGAATCGCAAAACGTATCACTTAAATTTTATAACTAACATGAAGTACAATGTATCATGAGAAAACATTCTCAAAATCACCTGGATATGTTAAAGCGTTCCGAAGTTATTAACCAATTATCGTGAGACATGTCAGATTTGAAAAATCGAGTCTGGTCATTGAGCTGAAAACTAGTGTCGGTGATAAGGGGTTAAGGTAATGAACAGTGTATCATATATACGTGATATGCCTGACTTTTTATCTAAATTGAACACAATTGGGGACATAGATCTTCATAGTGTCACATTGGTTTCGTTTGACGTTACTTCGCTATACACCTCTATTTCTCATGAACAGGGGATTAAGGCTGTAGCTAAGAAGTTTACTGAGAAGGTATTGAGTCAGCTCACCTGAAGATCATGCAGCAGCTTCTGGTAAGGTTGGAGCACGGACAACTCTTGTTCCCAGTCCAGCACAAGCAAAAACGTAGCGGATCCAGCTTCACACAACCATCCAGGGAAAGTAAAAACATAGCAATTTATTTCATATTCTCTAAAAATTCACAGAGGCAGATGAACATATAGGAGAACACAGACGTAAACAGCGTAAATGCCTACGCGTTTCGGAAAAAATCCTTCATCATGGCATATCGTGAGGCATGAACAGGTGATTCTTAAATAGCCCGCAACTGCGGTCATGTGATCACGTTAAAGGAACATTACATGTTTAAAAAGTTTTAATCCTACGTGTGCCCGGTCATGTGTGAATAGGCAAAACGCACGATATAAGCATCAAACACTAAATGGAGGAAACAAACAATAGAAGATTTATCAAGGAAATTTACAATTGAAAAATCATATCATGTCTTTTATTAAGACCCAGTGGAAATCTAGTTTCTAATACAAAGATCCAGTAGGATTCCCTGTTCATAAGCTTGCGCCTGTGATCTCCACTGCGTGTTGGTTTTTTAACTTTTTCTATTGCGGTTACTATTGAGGCCATTGAAACATTCATGGCGTGTGAATTTTTTGCATCCGAAATGTGACGTCTAATCCGTATCTTTAATGCACATGTCGTACATCCAACATACTGTACGTTGCATTTTTTACACGTTATACAGTACACGACATAAGTACTGTTACAATTAATATAATTATGTATTTTGAAACCCTGCTGTGTCACTGTAGACACGATGTTTGTAGTAGGAGAGTTGTGATTGCAACAAGTGCAGATATTGGGGGTCATTTACTAAGGGCCCGATTCGCGTTTTCCCGACGTGTTACCCGAATATTTCCGATTTGCGCCGATTTTCCCTGAATTGCCCTGTGATTTTGGCGCATGCGATCGGATTGTGGCGCATCGGCGCCGGCATGCGCGCAACGGAAATCGGGGGGCGTGGCCGAACGAAAACCCGACGGATTTGGAAAAGCCACCGCATTTAAAAACGGAAAATGTGTCGCGGAGCTTGCACTTACCTTCACTCAGCCGGCTTCGGTGTATTCAAGTGCGTTCCGATGCTTTTCAGCGCAGCAGCGCCACCTGGTGGACGGCGGAGGAACTGCCTTTGTGAATCCCGGCCGGACCCGAATCCAGCGCAGAGAACGCGCCGCTGGATCGCGAATGGACCGGGTAAGTAAATCAGCCCCACTGTGACCATATTTATATGAGCCTTTCGTTTTCAACCAATTTGAAGGATCTTGTGTTTTGGAAGAAAACAAGCTTGGTGACAACAACTGGTGTAGGAGCTTTTCTTGAAACATAATTAACTATCTAGGATACAGGAAAGGTCATCATCATCGGACCACAAAGGTAAGTGTTTGCGTATGATTGTCCGAATGTCTTTAAATTGCTCACTATATGTGGTGACAAATGTAGTGGGACGTTTATTATTCACCCCCTTGTTTACATTTCTATTTTTCCTATGGACTTGTATCAAATTAGTTCTTGGAATTATTTTGGTGATATTAGTCGCTCTCTCAAGCAACCATCTTGGGTACTGACGATTGGCCAACTTATTACAAACTTTTTTAGACTCTAGATTGAATTGCTGGGGATCAGTACAGTTTCTTTTTGCACTTCTATTGGAGTAGTTGTGTTGTGGAACCAGTTGTCAGATCCCATTGCCCCAATCACTTCTGCAGTGATATCCACAATAATGGCAAATAATAATAATAATAATCTTTATTTATACAGAGCCATCAAATTCTGTAGTGCTTTATAAATCAATCCCTTAGCCCATTCATTGCTCTTGTGGTGATCTGCCCACTAATACTATACATCTTCAGCCTGCACTTCATGTGGCAGCTGGCAGACATGTACAAAAATTAGATATAGTTTGCATATAGGCAAATATAGTTCTTTATTTATTTATTTTTGAGTCAGACAACCCCTTTAAACTTTTTGTAGGTTTTTCTGGTACATATTAATGAGGTAAGGGCTAAATATTAATTAGTGGGTTGCTGTGCTACATAATAATGAGGGCAGGAGCATTGCTAGGGTCAAAAATACCGGGGACCTGGCCCCATATCCTTTGCAGCAGTCAACTGACCCCCATCATTGAAGCAGATGAGTTTGTGTCCCTGTATTGGGCAGATGTCAAAAGTGCAGCCACGTGCATGTGTATATGTGTCAGTAATGCATCAAATAGTGCATTGCAGTTCTGCAAAGGTCTGTGTAGCATATATCTAATTTATGTACATTATCAAACATTATGTTTGGGATGGGAATGTTAGGGAGGGGTTTAGGTTTCCCTAGGGCTAACTGGAGTTTTGTTACACCACTGGCTAAAAGTAGAAGTATTATGAACCCAGACAACCCCATTTAATATTCTCCATGGTTGTATATATTGTAGATTATACAATATATACAACCACATTGTCTTCCTATCAGTTGGTAAGTACTGAAGGTAGAATTATATCCAGTCTAGGCAATGCTCAATCAGCCACCGTTGCACATATCTCTGCAGTTGTTTGCAACTATTTATCAAGAAGTTCCCAGACTGTTTAGCTCACCGGACATTGGAGCCGATGGATACCAGTGCAGCCTGAGAGAACTGCATTCTTTCCAGACTATATGATAGGAATAAAATACTATTTGGTTTTGCTGCTAATTTTTTGCAAGGGGGGAGGGTGGCAGTGTATACATGTGCAACATCCCCCACCGGGGCCTAGCCTTTTCTTGGGGCCTGGAGACAGCCTGGGCCCGCAGTACCTGAGTGGCTGGCGGTGGCGGCCTAAGCACGCTTGTGTCACGGTGCTTGGTATGGGGAACCGGAGGGCTGTCCTACAGCCTGGCAGGTCTCCGGCAGGGTGGTGTTGGCAAGAAATGATGAGGGAGAGGCTGCTATAGCGGATCTCCCTGGGGCAACCCCTTAATGTCCCGAGTGTGAGTCTCTGGGTGATGGACAGGGTGCCGGTGATGAAGGCAGCCGTATTAGCAGGGACCAGACGGAGACAAAAGTTGAAGAAAACAACTTACAGTTCTTTATTTGAACCGGCAGGAACCGCAGCAACGTGCCTTTAACAGGTAGATGGAGTGCTGAGATGTGAGTTGGAGGGAGCCTCAGGAGATAGTTCACCAGCCTGGATGTAGAGGGCAGGCTGGGAGGCAGCTGTGTCCTGGTAGGAAGCTTCAGCTTGTCCTGTAGGGCTTCAGGTATCACCTTTAAAGGTAGGATGATACCCCTTTCCTCACTACACTAACTCCTAGTTCCACTCTTCAGAGGCAGGGGCTAGGCTCTTCCTGCTCTGGTCTGGTGTGCTAAGGGTACAGACTCCTAAGAGCCTGTACTGGAGAGACTCCAGTCTCCCCCTGAGCTACAGCTCAGCTAGCTACTAGCTCCTCACATTCCTAAGTCCTAAGACTTAAGTCTCTAGAACATTCTGGGCCAGGGGTTTTATCATCTCCCCTTGGTCAGGTGGTGGCTGCTCCTCCAATTACCTCTCAGCTTACAGAGACAGGATGCAATACATGTGATTGGTTACTAGACTCTTACATCACACAGAACAATTAACTTCTGCCTTGCCAGGCAGGATTAACCACTGCAATGTCCCCTGTGTTATGTGATGACATGCTGTGGGGCTTATTCGCAAGCACTCCTTCGCCATTGCATCGGCGAGGGTGTTGCACATGCCATGTTGAATAATAATATGGATAAGGATATGAAAAAAAAAATCTAAAAATCATAAAATTACAAAAAGCAAAAGACATTCCATAACTGGGAAAACATTTACGGGGATTGCTAAAGTTGTATAAAGACTGTATAAAAAAAAACAATGGTGGCCAAAAGATGTCCTTACTTACCTCCCGACGTTACGCAATGCCATTGCTCCGGTCCGTGCCCCATGTAAAGAAACAGGGGTAAGGAAATTGCTCTGCAAAGCTGAATGCAGTGTGGCTTCTGTGCCTCTGTTTGTTTATATGGGGCACAGGCTGGAGTGTTGGCTTTGTGGGACGCCGGGAGGTAAGTAAACATTTATTTTTTTGTACAGTCTTGGATAACCCCTTTAATAAAGTAACTATACATGAGACTATAGTTTGTTCCTGTAGTAAAAAGATAAAACCATTTTTTTTAAAGAAAATTTTAATTCTGAGAGCAAGTAGGGAGTCAAAATAATAGGTCAATGAATGAAATTCTGCATATTTAAAAAAAATGTGTGGTTCAAGTTGTAATGCATATGTTTGATATGTGTCATGTGACATAACAGGAAAGAAGTGTGTGATATATGTGACATCTCCTCCTCACAGTCCTCAGACACCTGATGATACAAGGTGCAGTACACACAGCACAACATGATGTGGCCTCCCAGCAGGACAATCCTTCCAGGACTACTACTAGCAGCTTTCATTCTAGGTAGGAAAATTAACAGATCTTTTTTCCATTAACTACATGCAGTAGAACTAACACAAATATATTTAAATTGAGCATCATACATAGTATGAAATTATTTAATCTCTTCCAGATGTGCAGCCAGATGCTCAGGTGTCACAGGATCCTGATCTTCACATTACAGAAGACCAAGATGTCACCCTGAGATGCACCCACAAAATATCAACTTATCAGCTCCTGATCTGGTACAAGCACATCCCTGGACTCGCTCTGGAGATCTGTGTCCATGGCTTTACTGGCCAGGTGACCTCTATCCAGAACCCAAGATACTCAATGACTATAGAGAGAAGTTCTCTCAGTACTGAGCTCCATATACAGAAGGTGAAGGGGGGAGACACAGCTGTGTATTACTGTGCAGTGAGAGACACAGTGACACTGATACACTGGAAAGCATTACAAGAATCAGGGGACCGCACAAGAATATAGAGCACTAGTAAAAATGTGTTCAGTACTCAGAGTGGTAAATGTATATATATGTATAATAATGAAAGAAAACTGAATGTACAATATTTATTTAGGAATTCTTTTAAATTTTATGTATAAAAAAAAATATGTTGCAGGCTAAGAAGCAGCCATACACAGAGAGTACCAGCAGGGCCATCCCAAATGGAAAACCCTCAGGTGCTCCAATACATATTGGGGGTCATTTACTAAGGTCCAGAATCACGTTTTTCCGTCGCGTTACCCAAATATTTCCATTTTGCGACGATTTCCCCTGAATTACCCCAGGATTTTGGCACACGCGATCGGATTGTGGCGCATCGGCGCCGGCATGCACGTGACGGAAATCGGGGGGCGTCGCCATAAGAAAACCCGACGGATTCGGAAAAACCGCTGCATTTAAAAAAAAAAGTGTTGCTTGACACGCGCTTACCTGCCCCCAGCGTAGGACGGTGAACTTCATTGAACGCCGATGGAATTCAGCGCAGCAGTGACATCTGGTGGACATCAGGCGCACTACCTTAGTGAATCCCGGCCGGACCCGAATCCTCCACAGAGAAAGCGCCACTGGATCGTGACAGGACCGAGTAAATAAATCTGCCCCAATGACTCTAGAAATGAATTACTTTCAATGAGATTGAGTAATGGCTCTCAGGTCTGGCCAGGGGGCATTAATAATTTAGAGGAACTGTCCACTAACGGATGTAATATGGTTGCATAGTTGAGAGGAGTAGAAGAGAAGCAGTTGAGGAGAGAGGTTTTTCAATGATGATAAAAGAAAGAAGCTTTGAGTCCAGAAGTGTGATTAGTGTGAGAAAGTATCAAGTAGAGATGAGCGAACATGCTCGTCCGAGCTTGATGCTCGGTCGAGCATTAGGCAGAGAATTGCGGGGCCTACCTCGGTCCAGGTCTCAAAGGTCTAGTATACCTCCTCCTCCTGATAGATAGAAGAAAAAAGTATATAGTCTGCTCACCGAATATTGCATGTAGATGTCCTGTCCGTGCTGTAGGTCCACTCCTGGACGGGGAGATCTTGCTGAAAGCTATTTATTCGGTTCCGGACCCAGCTACAGGATTTCAGACATCAATGCTCGTAAGTTAAAAACTTCATGTCTTTATTGGCGGACCTTGGTCACAAATATACAAAGCTCTTTCCAGCGTAATTGTTTAAAAAAATATATATACATCAGCGACGCGTTTCAAACGCACAATGCGTCCTTCCTCATGGCTGTATGATGTACAAAAGACAAACTCACAAACTTAAAGGGGAGGAGTGGAATGTGATTGGATTGTCCTCACCTGTTAGATTGTTACACCCTTTCTTCCCCGTATACTATCATCATGCTTGAGCTTGATATCATAAACAAGTGTAAACATATATTAAAACCAAACGTAAACATATTAAAAACAAGCACAAACATAAACTATATCATCTACTCGGTTCTTTCTAAAATTATGATGTTAAATTGGAAATATAAACTGATTTCTAACAAGGAAAATGCATTTCGTGTTATGTTTGGACATATAAAACGGTAACTCACCCGCTGTTTGTATGGCATGTAACGATCGTAATCTTGTATACAATATAATGGTACATATGAAACCTTTTCTTGTAGTTACGGCATCATTCATAAATGTGTACAGGGTTCTAATAGATCCGGCATCTACGTGCTATACGTCATACATGCTTTGGTAATCAGCCCAAACTATCGGCTGAGAGGAAGAAAACAGGCGCGCATGCGTGTTGGTCCCTTTCCCAGGGGATCAAAACACTATGTGCGAGCAGGCAGATTATGCTCTATTTGGAAGCCGAAAGGTAAATATTTAAGTAGAAAACAACTGGGCATGGGCAGCTTCAACTCTCGTGTATCCATTAGCATATAACGTATCTGAATGTTTGTAATAATATGATACGATAATACAATAATGTGTAACCTCCTATGGTAGCTAATACAGCAATTCGACTAGACTACGATCATACCGATCATCATATGTCTGTTTACAAGGATAGTGTCAAGGTATACATGATAATGATGGATATCCTAATATGACAGAATATAAACACCAGTATGGCATAAGGGAACATTCTCAGACAAAAAAGAAGACACATAATACTCTATTTCCGCAGTAACTGTAACATTATTGCAGCAACTATATTATTCAATAGTGAAACATCATTTCACTCTTGAAGTTGAGTCCCATGGGAAATCTGGTATTGAGATGAAATATCCAAAAAAATTCTCTATCTCTCAATAACCTTTCCTTATCTCCGCCCCTAGTGTTCATAGATATCTGTTCGATAGCATATACTTCTAGACTGTTAGTATTACCATCATGTTGTTCAAAGACATGTCTTGCTACATTGGATACCGCCTTTGTTGACTGATCTAGGTTCGAATCTACACATCTCCTTCTTAAATAATTGATGTCATTTAAATGTTCCAAAAACCTCTTTTTAAGTTGTCTGATGGTGCTGCCTATGTACATTTTATTGCATGTAGTGCACTTGATTACATATACCACAAAAGTGCTATTACAATTGATGTATCTCTTTATATTAAATGAGTGTGTGTTGTCAGTATCTTGAAATGTGCGGGTGACCCTCGCATACCTGCAAGTTTTGCAAGGGTGACCCCCACACCCGAAAAAAACGTTCTGATGTAACCAAGACCTTGATTTATTTTGGGATATAAAATAGCTCGGTGAGATTCGGTTCCCTATAGTGGTAGAGCGTCTGGATACTATCCTGCACCCTTCATTCAAAATCTGCCGCAATTTTTCGTCCTCCCATAAAATGGGTATGCACTTTTGCACTAATGTTTTAATTTGTGTGAACTGATTACTATAATCCAATACCAAATATGGTGTGTTATTAGTGCTAGTTCTATTTTTCCTATTAGGGGATTTTTTAGTTAACATTTCTTCCCTGTTTTTCTGTTCAACAATTGATTCGGCTCTTTTGAGTAACCCCCTAGAATAGCCCCTTTTCCGCAACCTCTGTCTAATTTCCGAGGCTTCTTTTCTGTAATCCTCCACATGGGTACAGTTTCTTTTAGATCTCAGTTCTCCAACAGGAATAGCACGAATGGTGTGTTTCGGATGAGAACTACCAGCATGGAGTATAGTGTTACCAGCTGTGCTTTTCCTATGTGTACTGGTTCTTATAATTTCACCCTCCCGTGCCTGCAGCAGTAAATCCAAAAATACAGTTTTATCGTTAGATATTGAGTGGGTAAATTTTAAATTAATAGTGTTATTGTTAATGTAGGAGACAAATTCTGGCACGGCAGGCACACCGCCCGACCACACAATCAATATGTCGTCGATGTACCTGCCGTACCAGAAGATGTCCCCCACAAAAGGATTGTGTACTGAGTATATGGTGTTTTCTTCCCACCATGCCATGACCAGGTTGGCCAAGGATGGTGAGAACTTGGCCCCCATAGAGACTCCAGATATCTGTAAATAATATCTATTGTCAAATAAAAAATAATTATGGTTCAAGAGATACCACAGTGTTTCTTTGATAAAATTTTGTCTGTCTCCATCATACCCACTATATTTGCTTAGATGGTACGCAACAGCCTCCATTGCTACTTGCTGTGGGATAGACGTATATAAGGAAGTGACATCACATGTCAGCCATACATAATTTGACATCCACGTGATGCCACTCATATTTCTCAAAACGTCCCCTGTGTCCTGCAAATATCCCGGTGTCCTGCGTACTAGCGGTTGTAATTGAGAATCTAGCCATTCACTTAGGGTCTCATTTATAGAACCTATTCCCGAAACTATCGGGCGCATTGGAGGGGGGATAATACCCTTGTGTACCTTGGGAAGTGCATGCAATATAGGTGTCACTGGGTTAGATTTGACAAGATGTTCAGCTTGTTTTTTTGTGAATATACCCATGCTATTGCCTTCCTCTACTAATGTCTTAAGCTGTTTCATGAAACTAACCAAAGGATTACCAGGTAAGCATCTATAAGTGGCTGTATCATTTAACAGCTCATTGATTTGTGAGCTATACATGGTTTTAGACATAATCACAATTGTACCCCCCTTGTCTGCCATTCGTATTACAATATCTTGATTGTCTTGCAGGCTATCAAGAGCATTCCTCTGGATTTTGGTCAGATTATATTTATTATTAGTATTGGAATCATAAAGTTTTTTCAGTTCCTTTTCCATGGTACAGGCAGTCCCCGGGTTACATACAAGATAGGGTCTGGAGGTTTGTTCTTAAGTTGAATTGTATGTACGTCGAACTGTATATTTTTTAATATGAGAGTTTTTAGACAATTTTTTTCTCTTGCCCCAGTGACAATTGGAGGTTCAAATTTTTTGTGTAATTGGACCAAGAATTATCAATAAGGCTTCATTACAGACATCTTACAGCTGATCATTGCAGTCGGGACTATAGTAAGCATCCAGAGACTTCACCAGAGGTCACATGGGGCAGAGGTCCGTCTGTAACTTGGGTTGTCTGTAAGTCGGGTGTCCTTAAGTAGGGGACCGCCTGTAATTTGAAATCTATCCATGGCCTCCACTCGAGAATCCTTGGGGTAGAAACTGGGATTTTTTTGAGTCCAAGGCAGTTCCTTAACTGTAGTTATACTGTCTTCATCCAGGTCCTGTAGAACCAAAAGGGACAGCTGGTCACGATAGTTTAGTTCCGAAAAATAGTTTGATTGGAGTAATCATTTCAGTTGGAATTGCTGCAAGCTCCGTCGCTATTTCCTCTGAGAAATGTCTTCTTATTGTAAGGCCTCTTACAATTTATTGATGTCTTTCAATGTCGAGAAGAGGTCAAACTTTTTGTAGGTGTAAAATTGAGACCTAATGTTAAGACTTCTATTTGGTCTGGACTGAGTACGGATCAACAATTTTAGCACATCTAGACCCGACTTAAGTTGTCTTCTTTTGACTCCTGAGCTTTCTGTTTGGAGTTCCCTCCTCTCTTTTTTCTACTTCCCCGCCGGGTCCGTTTGTATTTTGGCTCCTGGAGTTTTTTGAAGGTCTGTTATGATACGAATTATTTTTACATTCCTTGGTCTAGTTGACTCATTTTCAATAGATCCGTGTTTGCATCTGAGGTTTCAGCCTCCGATGACACTAAAGCCCACTTTCTTAGGGCCATACTCTTCTTCTTTGTATGTACGTTTTTTCAAAATGGATCTTGGGGTGGTACTGTCTGCTCCTCTCCTGTTCCATTCATATACTTTGATGATTCGCATAGTCATATAGGTCCCGTTGAAATTTTACTTTTTTGACCTCCATAATCTCATTTTCCAATTGTTGATATTTTCTCCTAGTTTGTCCAATTTATTAGAAAAGTATCCTCTGGTAATTTTGTTTTTAGCTCTAGTGATTGCTTCAATGTCTTTTTTTGAGGTCCGCTAATTTGCAGTCTCATTTGATTATTAGATCCATCAACTTCAGTGAGCATTCAGAAAGGATCATATTCCAAGACTGGTAAAGTCCTCCGAGTCAATAAAAGTTGGTATCTTTTAATTCTTAGCCCCTTGGTATCATCATTTTTGCTTTTGTATTTTTTGCAGCGTGGTGCAATCCCACCAAATTTTACATTCCTCCTCCTTAGAGATTTTCCCATGTTTTACATTTAGACATTATGTCAATGTTTGTGGTATTCAGGGTTGCGGGATCTTCAACACACTTGCTGCTTTTGCTTCCCTATTAGCAGGTAACTCCATTTTGGGGTGTCTCAAGGGGTCTTATAAAACCTCCTCCTCCTCCCACCCCTCCTCCACCTCCTCCTCCTCCGAATTACCATCCGTGGGCAATGGCGCCATCAGTCGGTAGCTCTAGGCACAGCAGCAGTGCCGTCGCTAGCGACAGCAGGCGGTGCTCAACTGCTGAGCCTAGGCGATAAAGGCACACCGCCCAAGCTATTACAGGGCATTCCACATCAAACTTGTTAACTTTGTCGCACCCTGCTGTGTAATCCCAAAATATACTTGCAAACTTTTATCATTACCGTATTATTTCAGCGCTTCTTGCGCATCTGTTTACATTCCCCTCACCCGCCATATCCTAAACTTATAAGAACGCTACTACACTTGATCTTATCAAAAGGTTCTTAGAAGTGCTGTTTGGGGAGTAGCCTAGAGACAGGGGCTTGGATTGGCAAGCTCACCTGGCAGCGGAGCGCCAGCTCCATGCGCATCATGCGCCTTCGCGCATCTGTTTACATTCCCTCACCCGCCATATCCCAAACTTATAAGAACGCTACTACACTTGATCTTATACAAAAGGTTCTTAGAAGTGCTGTTTGGAGTAGCCTAGGACAGGGGCTTGGATTGGCGAAAGCTCGCCGGCAGCGGAGCGCCAGCTCATGCCAAATCCACTACACATAGTTTAACTGCAGCACCTTTAATCTACTACTGGTAATAAAGAGATTGTGGAACGGCACCTGTAGTGAGCGGGTGCAGTCTTCACACGGCCCGACACGGCCCCAAACTGTTAGACGAGAAATGAAGGGGATGAAGCAGCCTCCAATTAAGATGAGAAAAAGTGAAGATTTATTCCACCATAAGAGCGACGTTTCGCCTTATCATTAAAGGCATTCTCAAGCATAGTGAGAGTCAGTGGTCAGCTGACTTAAATAGGCGGCGCAAACATCGCCGGTACACGTGACCTCACATATGTGACATGAAATGTTTAAACATAGATACAGCAAAGTAGAATATAATAACTCATATGAGTAATTATAAAATATCTCATAGTGCAATTATCAAAACCATGAGCCAAACACCACTTTGACCCTAAGTGTTGTCACACATTGTAGTGACGTTGTGCTAGAATCCATCCAATGTGTTATTATAAAGTGCATAGTGACAATTAAAAACGAGGTGTAACGACTATTAAAGACCATCTTGCAATATCAACTATATGTGGATTTATAGACGTATCGGAGTGTCAGTCCGGTACAGACTATCCCAGTTTCTTATTTGACGCATGCGTAGAAGAAAGAGGATCTATCGCGGCCATCTTCTGTAAGGGAAGCCCAACGTCGATTCAAGCGCACGCGGACCATACGTTTGGACTAGGACGAACCGATCGGGGACTTCATTGGGTAATCACGGAGGATCCCCAGGGTCCAAGGTATTACGAGACAGCAGGCTCATGACAGCGTATACTCCACCCATTCAATTTAATCTACTACTAGTTCACTGCCTCCTACATGGTCCCCTTATAAACGAGCTGTGTCCGGCAGAATTTTGGGTTGTTTTCATGGCTTCCATGTTAACTTTGTCGCCACCCTGCTGTGTAATCACAAAATATACTGGCAACTTTTATCATGTACCGATATTATTTGAGCGCTTCTTGCTCACCTCCTTTGGTTCCTCTCTCCACCCATTGTTTGAAGCCTGAGTCCATTTAGAGTATGTCGCCATGCCACTCTCTAGCCTGCCGCTGCTGCCGCTGCCTCTGCATGCCGTCCCCTATAGTGTCAGGGTCAATTATTGGATGTTTTACATGCTATCTAGCTTCATTCTGTCACTCTGTCATGGCCTGCTGTTGCCCATAGTTTTTGGCATAAGGTGCGATTAAGCAGCCTCAGAGGCATCCATGCATGCTGCCCGCTGTTTCCTGTCCATTTCCGTGGTGTTTCCATCCTTTTCTGAGGTTCCCAGTGTTTGCCAAGCTTCCCTGTGCAGAGCCTTGGTCCCCTTGAAAAATGCTCGAGTCTCCCATTGACTTCAATGGGGCTCGTTATTCGAGACGAGCACTCGAGCATCGGGAAAAGTTCGTCTCGAATAACGAGTACCCGAGCATTTTAGTGCTCGCTCATCTCTAGTATCAAGTATTGTATGAGGGAATAGCTAGAGACGACCTCATTTTGTCAGTTGCCATTGGGTTCAGATCTGCTTTAGATGTTGAAGAGAAAATGTAATGTTACTAATTGAAGAGATACACATCCTACAGCTGGCAATTGTGGATTGTGTGTTGTCAGGGTCGACTCCATGTTTCAGTGGGCCCTTGGGCGACAGAGCCTTAGTGGGCCCTTTTGAAGTACACTCACATAGCAACATGGACTCATTATATACAGCCTCTTCAACCCATGGATTATTATATGCAGCCCCCTCACCCCCCATGGATTATATGTAGGCCCCTCCATGGTTAATTATATGCGCCCAACTCCTTCATATGGATTATATTCATCCCCCTCACTTGCCCATTAGTCTCAGCCGACCTCCTCACAGCCATGCATTATATGCAGCCCCCCTCCTCACCCCAATTCATATATGAAATCCCTCCTCACAACTATTCTACATATTTGGCTCCCTGCTCACCCCTATTCATTATAGTGCAACCCCCTCCTCACCCCTATTCATTATATGTGGGCCTCCTCCTCACCCCTATGGGCCCTCAGCTCCTCACCCCATCACTGTCTTCCTTCTCCTTCAGTGGAGAGATGCTGTCCGGCATCCTGCTGTGCATGAAGCGCCATTTTACCACCGCTTTAACCGCTGTTTACCGAATGTGATATGATACACAGAAAAGTATAATGATACTGATACCGATATGATACTTTCAGAAAAGAAAAAAAAATATTATTTATGGTGCGGTCACATGGGCCTTTTACATTGCGTTTAGGAATCCATCGCATATGCATTTCCAATGAAACACTTGCGATCAGTAATAATAATATATATTAAAATGATAATAATGTGATAATATAAAGGAGCTCTCTGAGAAGATCTATCTTTATATACCAGTGCATTAGATTAAAATCCTCACATAGGCAGTCCAGTAAGCTCATACCCTAGTGCAGTGGTGCGAACCTATGGCACGGTGACCAGAGGTGCACTCAGAGCCTTTTCTGTGGCACCCAGGCCATCGCTCAGCACCCCGACAGGACATATTTTAAAGTGATCTTACTTCGCTACTTAGGACTTTAGAAGAGGGAAATGAACAGGAGACATGGCCGAATTATCTTTGGAGGACCTTCTGCTGCTGTATAGGGACACTGGAAAGAAGCTATAACGATGCAAATTTTCCATCTTGTCCTCAGGAGGCCAGTATGATCGAAAGTTGTTGAAAAACAGGGAGCAATAGTTACTGCTTTAATTTTGGTTTGTACCCTTGCCATTTGGGGTTGCAATTTGGGCACTCGTCCCTAAAAGGTTCGCCATCACTGCCCTAGTGTATATAGGCTCTGACTTGTCTCTCTATGGCAGTGGTTGTGGAGTTGTGGAGTCAAATTCAGGCTGAGCAAAAAATTATTTAATTACATAAATAGAGCCTTGTCCTGGAGAAGCCCTGGGAGATGTAGAGACACAATATATGGACAGTTCTGATATATCCCAGATGATTAGTCCCTGCTCTGCCGCTCACCCAACACTTGTATACAAAGGATTCCTGCCCGATTCTCCTCCCTGCAGACATATACAAGGAGTCTTATAGAACAGTAGAAGACTTTCAGTACCACAAGTATCACACAAGTATCGATGCAGTATAGCCACGAGTGGGCCTGATTTGGGGGGTTCTGGCGCCGGCCCTGTGTTGTGTGTAAGTGCCACCATATTGTATGGATCAATTGCTTAAGAAAGTAAGTTCTAGTTCACCTCACTGCCTCATCTTTTTGATGTCCCTATGTCCCATACTGCCCAAAACATCAAGTTCCCCCTCAGACCACCATCCATTTACATCCTTTATCAGCCTCTGGACTGATGTAGACTGTAATATAATAATATATGATGCCAAGAATAGGAAAAATAAAGGTAGAAAAAACTTATTTTATAGAAGATTTAAATTTGTAAACACTTTTCTTAGAGGGGTATTCCCACCAATGTTCCTTATATTGTACTCAGATAAAAAATCCACATTCTATAATTCACTGTTAACAAAAATACTGCATTTTTACAGTTATAGTCCAACCTGTCTCTATAAGTCCTGCGTACACATTTCAGTTGCCCCTAGATAAGACTCATCAAGCACTGCAAATCCAAGATGGAGGCTCGGCCTAAGTCAGAGGACTTTATGGCCGAGCCGCCATCTTGGATTTTGCAGTGCTGCTAGTTTCCGTGTCTTTCTGCTCTGAGCCTGTAGCCACGCCCCCTGCACGTAGCTCACAGACCTCACTGATTCACTTCCTCTCAGCACTTGTGTAGAGAGAGAGGCTGCAAATTATAAACTACAAGGAGATAAGTGATCTGTGAAAACATAGATGTAGCAGTGCTGACTCTACACCTGTACCCTGATATCTAACCACATTGTTACCCACAGAACTAGATGAATAACTGTGTCTGCTTGAGAGGCCCCACCCACACCCTGGGATTTTGCACTGAGAAGCCTAGGGAATGATAGAGCTAAAACAGCAATAACACTGTAACATTGTAAAGTAAGGGGTAAAATGATCTTATTTGTATCACTAGGGATTGATATGTGAGAATTACTTCTGAGAAACCCTCTTAATATACATATGAAAAAACAACTAAAAAAAATAACATTATTAGTTTGAAGTATGGACAATCTATAAAATAGTGAAAAATTGATTGCTATACATAAATATTCTTCTGGTAACATTTTTTTAATAAATAGTTAAATGTTGTTTGTTCTCCAAAATAAGCAGCCCGACATAGGCAAAATAACAACTACAATACTGTTTACACAATGAGATCAACGCAAAACTGATAGCAGTTTCATGACATCTGATATATTGGTATCTTATTTTATAAACAACACCCTAGAAACAATTTTAAGAACGAACATTGTAGAAAACTAAAAACAATCAATGATAGGGATATGGGGTCAATGTGATAGGAGATGAAAATGTTTTGTAACTGCAAAACATCAGTTGCAGAAACTTTACCATGAATTTACATTGTTCTATAGTCTGGATGAACATATAAGGACATCTATCACCGGGTGTGGATTGGACAACCACAGCACTGACATCCGGTGTGGTGACCCTGCCCGCAGCATCTTCCCTTCTTTTTGGCTCTTATGCCTGCTTTAAAAAAAAAAATGTTTTAGAATTTTCCAATAAGCCCCAGGGGCGCTTGGGCTTCTTTAGGTGTTCATGTAGCATAACTTAAACCTTTTTTTGTTAACAACAAGGGCATACAGAAGGCTAAAAAAGCAGGCGGATCCTAAACACCAGCAGTCATTGTGCTTGGTGTACAATCCGTCATCCTGGTGGTAGATGTCCCTTTTAAATTAAAATATGCTCATGATAAAGGGCATTCATTTAGCACCACTAGAAGTTAAGTACATTGCTTATAAAACATACATCTTATTCATATCTCATCAGATATATGAGAAACCATGTGTCATGTCGTATACTAGTTCCAAAGTCATAGTTTAAGAAAGTTTCAAACGTACAAAGTAATTGAGTAAGTTTGTCAAGACATATAAAAGAGTATACCAGTAGAAATGTAAAAATGTCCATTGAAATATGGAGCCAAGATTATAAAGCAAAACAACAAAATCATACATTTCCTTTATGTGAAATAACACATATGGGAGATATTGTGATACAGTGTCCACCTGGATATGTTAAAACATTCCCAAGTTTAAACCACTTATTATAAACAGGCGCGATTCGAAACATCAGTCTGGTCATAAGCTAAAAACAAGCATCGTGAAGGGTTAAGCGAAAATCTCATTTATTCACAATATCCAGAAGCAAAGATGTTGTATCATGTGACATGAGACGAAGAGTGGAGTTGCGTTGTGTGATTATGTGACTTTGTGACATCTCCTCCTCACAGTCCTCAGCACCTGATGATACAAGGTGCATACACACCACAACTGATGTGGCCTCACCGCAGGACACATTCCTTCCAGGGCTTGTTAAGAGTCGCTTTCATTAAGCACGGTAGGAAGTTTTTTCAGATGCCATACAGTAATTGAAAAAGTATCTTATACCTAAAGTACATCAAAAAGACATATACATATGTAATGTATTTGAAATCTTTTCAATGTGCAGTCATATGCTCAGAGGTTCACAGGACCCGAATATTCACTCTACAGAAGACCCAAGATGTCACCCTGAATGTACCCACAAAATATCAATATGATTTCCTCTCATCTGGTTACAAGCACTCCCTGACTCCGCTCTGGTAATCGTACGTTTTGGCTTATACACAGGCAACCCCTGGTATGAACCCAAGATTACTCATGCTATAGAGAGAGAGTTCTCTCAGTACTGAGCTCCCATAAAACGAAGGTGAAGGGGGGAGACACGCTGTGATTACTGTGCTGGGAGACACGTGATACTGTCACACTCAACCTGTAACAAGAATCAGGGGACCGCACAAGCACTATGAGAGCACTATGTAAAAAAAAGAATACTAATCATCCAAAAAAGATTATCACCACGTTCGCGACCGCCCGCCCGATGTAATCACGTTGGTTCGGGTCGCGCTGCATGGAGAGGGCTCACTGGGGCTGAGCCCTCTCCCATAGCCGGTAAAGTCCTTTGCAACATATTGCAGCAAAGGCTTACCGTAACGACCCGCGATCGGTGCAAGATTCCGGCAACCTTCAAAACGATGCTGGGCCGTATGGCAGTGTACTGATAGGAAATGATCAGACAACCATAGGGTTAAAGTACCCTAGGAGTCTGAAAAATAGTCAAATAAAATAACAAAAGTTTAAAAAATAAATTATAATAAAAACTTAAAAAGGGCACTTTTTGACAGGGCCCACTGGCTCTAGCTATTACTTTATGCATTTAATTTTTCTGGAGGGCCACCTACCCTGTCCTCTGTTTTAAACAATTTTGGGAGTGCCACATACAGGCACTCAATCTATTCAATTTTCTGGAGGCCACCTACCCGGTCCTCGTTTTAAACAATTTTGGGAGTGCCACATACAGGCACTCAATCTATTCATTTTTGGAGGGCCACCTACCCGCTCCTCTGGTTTGAAAACTTTTTGGACTGCCACATACAGGCACTCAATCTATTCCATTTACGGAGGGCCACTACCTGCTCCTCTGGTTTGAAAAGTTTTTTGGACTGCCACAAAGCACTAATCTATTTCATTTTCTGGAGGGCCACCTACCAGCCTCCTCTGGTTTGAAAACTTTTTTGGACTGCCACATACAGGCACTATCCAAATTAAATTGTCTCCATAGCAGCCTCCACACGTGTCTCCATTGCTACCTCCAAAAGTCGTCCATATAGCTGCTCCATACATCGTCCCCTTATCAACGAGGTGTGTCAGGAGAAATTTGGTTTTTCATGGATTCCCCATCAAGTTGTTAACTTTGTCGCCACCTGCTGTGTATCCACAAAATACTGGCAAACTTTTATCATTTACCAATATTATTTCAGCGCTTCTTGCGCATCTGTTTACATTCCCCTCACCCGGCATATCAAACTTATAAGACGCTACTACACTTGATCTTATACAAAAGGTTCTTAGAAGTGCTGTTGGGAGTAGCCTAGAGACAGGGGCTGGCTTGGATGCGAAGCTCGCCTGGCAGCGGAGCGCCAGCTCCATGCGCATCATGACGCTTCTTGCCGCATCTGTTCTTCCCCTCACCGCCATATCCAAACTTATACGAACGCTACTACACTTAACTTGGTGCAGGCTGGGACCGAGTTGACCCTGGGGCTGGTCATATACTGCGATGCAGAGAATTGCGGGGCCTACCTCGTCCAGGTCTCAAAGGTCTAGTATACCTCCTCCTCTGATAGATAGAAGAAAAAAGTATAGTCTGCTACACCGAATATTGCATGTAGATGTCCTGTCCGTGCTGTGGTCCACTCCTGGACGGGAGATCTTGCTGAAAGCTATTTATTCGGTTCCGGACCAGCTACAGGATTTCAGACATCAATGCTCGTAAGTTAAAAACTTCATGTCTTTATTGGCGGACCTTGGTCACAATATACAAAGCTCTTTCCAGCGTAATTGTGTTAAAAAAATATATACATCAGCGACGCGTTTCAAACGCACAGAGTCCTTCCTCATGGCTGTATGATGTTCAAAAGACAAACTCACAAACTTAAAGGGGAGGAGTGGAATGTGATTGGATTGTCCTCACCTGTTAGATTGTTACACCTTTCTTCCCCGTATACTATCATCATGCTTGAGCTTGATATCATAACAAGTGTAACATATATTAAAACCAAACGTAAACATATTAAAAACAAGCACAAACATAAACTATATCATCTACTCGGTTCTTCTTAAATTTGATGTTAAATTGGAAATATAAACTGATTTCTAACAAGGAAAATGCATTTCGTGTATGTTTGGATATATAAACGGTAACTCACCCGCTGTTTGTATGGCATGAACGATCGTAATCTGTGTATACATAATGGTACATATAAACCTTTTCTGTGTACGGCATCATTCATAAATGTGTACAGGGTTTAATAGATCCGGCATCTACGTGCTATACGTCATACATGCTTTGGTAATCAGCCCAAACTATCGGCTGAGAGGAAGAAAAACAGGCGCGCATGCGTGTTGGTCCCTTTCCCACGGATCAAAACACTATGTGCGAGCAGGCAGATTATGCTCTATTTGGAAGCCGAAGGTAATATTTAGTAGAAAACAACGGGCATGGGAGCTTCAACTCTCGTGTATCCATTAGCATATAACGTATCTGAATGTTGTAATAATATGATACGATAATACAATAATGTGAACCTCCTATGGTAGCTAATACAGCAATTCGACTAGACTACGATCATAACGATCATCATATGTCTGTTACAAGGATAGTGTCAGGTATACATGATAATATGGATATCCTAATATGAACAGAATATAAACACCAGTATGGCATAAGGAACATTCTCAGACAAAAAGAAGACCATAATACTCTATTTCCGCAGTAACTGTAACATTATTGGAGCAACTATATTATTCAATAGTGAAACATCATTCACTCTTGAAGTTGAGTCCCATGGGAAATCTGGTATTGAGATGAAATATCCAAAAAATTCTCTATCTCTCAAAACCTTCCTTATCTCCGCCCCTAGTGTTCATAGATATCTGTTCGATAGCATACTTCTAGACTGTTAGTATTACCATCATGTTGTTCAAAGACATGTCTTGCTACATTGGATACCGCCTTGTTGACTGATCTAGGTTCGAATTACAAATCTCCTCTTAAATAATGTGTCATTTAATGTTCCAAAACCTCTTTTTAAGTTGTCTGATGGTGCTGCCTAGTACATTTTATTGCATGTAGTGCACTTGATTACATATACCAAAGTGCTATTACAATTGATGTATCTCTTATATAAATGAGTGTGTGTTGTCAGTATCTTGAATGTTGGCGGGTGACCCTCGCATACCTGCAAGTTTTGCAAGGGTGACCCACACCCGAAAAAAAACTTCTGATGTAACCAAGACCTTGATTATTTTGGGATATAAAATAGCTCGGTGAGATTCGGTTCCCTATAGTGGTAGAGCGTCTGGATACTATCCTGCACCCTTCATTCAAAATCTGCCGCAATTTTCGTTCCTCCATAAAATGGGTATGCACTTTTGCACTATGTTTTAATTTGTGTGAACTGATTACTAAATCCAATCCAAATGGTGTGTTATTAGTGCTAGTTCTATTTTTCCTATTAGGGGATTTTTTAGTTAACATTTCTTCCCTGTTTTTCTGTTCAACAATTGATTCGGCTCTTTGAGTAACCCCCTAGAATAGCCCCTTTCCGCAACCTCTGTCTAATTTCGAGGCTTTCTTCTGTAATCCTCCACATGGGTACAGTTTTTTTAGATCTCAGTTCTCCAACAGGAATAGCACGAATGGGTGTGTTTCGGATGAAACTACCAGCATGGAGTATAGTGTTACCAGCTGTGCTTTTCCTATGTGTACTGTTCTTATAAGTTTCACCCTCCGTGTGCCTGCAGCAGAAATCCAAAATACAGTTTTATCGTTAGATATTGAGTGGGTAAATTTTAATTAATAGTGTTATTGTTAATGTAGGAGACAAATTCTGGCACGGCAGGCACACCGCCCGACCACACAATCAATATGTCGTCGATGTACCTGCCGTCCAGAAGATGTCCCCACAAAAGGATTGTGTACTGAGTATATGGTGTTTTCTTCCCCACCATGCCATGACCAGGTTGGCCAAGGATGGTGAGAACTTGGCCCCCATAGAGACTCCAGTATCTGTAAATAATATCTATTGTCAAATAAAAATATTATGGTTCAAGAGATACACATGGTTCTTTGATAAAATTTTGTCTGTCTCCATCATACCCAATATATTTGCTTAGATGGTACGCAACAGCCTCCATTGCTACTGCTGTGGAGTAGACGTATATAAGAAGTGACATCACATGTAGCCATACATAATTTGACATCCACGTGATGCCACATCATATTTCTCAAAACGTCCCTGTGTCCTGCAAATATCCCGGTGTCCTGCGTACTACGCGGTTGTAATTGAGAATTAGCCATTCACTTAGGGTCTCATTTATAGAACCTATTCCCGAAACTATCGGGCGCATTGGAGGGGGGATAATACCCTTGTGTACCTTGGGAGTGCATGCAATATAGGTGTCACTGGGTTTAGATTTGACAAGATGTTCAGCTTGTTTTTTGTGAATATACCCATGCTATTGCCTTCCTCTACTATAGTCTTAAGCTGTTCATTGAAACTAACCAAAGGATTACCAGGTAAGCATCTATAGAGTGCTGTATCATTTAACAGCTCATTGATTTGTGAGCTATACATGGTTTAGACATATCACAATTGTACCCCCCTTGTCTGCCATTCGTATTACAATATCTTGATTGTCTTGCAGCTATCAAGAGCATTCCTCTGGATTTTGGTCAGATTTATATATTATTAGTATTGGATATACATAAAGTTTTTTCAGTTCCTTTCCATGGTACAGGCAGTCCCCGGGTTAATACAAGATAGGGTCTGGAGGTTGTTCTTAAGTTGAATTTGTATGTAAAGTCGAAACTGTATATTTTATAATGGAAGTTTTTAGACAATTTTTTTCTCTTGCCCCAGTGACAATTGGAGGTTCAAATTTTTTGTGTAATTGGACCAAGAATTATCAATAAAGCTTCATTACAGACATCTTAAGCTGATCATTGCAGTCGGGACTATAGTAAAGCATCCAGAGAGCTTCACCAGAGGTCACATGGGGCAGAGGGTCCGTCTGTAACTATGGGTTGTCTGTAAGTCGGGTGTCCTAAGTAGGGGACCGCCTGTAATTTGAACTATCCATGGCCTCACAGAGAATCTTGGGGTAGAAACTGGGATTTTTTTGAGTCCAAGGCAGTTCCTTAACTGTAGTTATACTGTCTTCATCCAGGTCCTGTAGAACCAAAAGGGACAGCTGGTCACGATGATTTAGTTAGTTCCTGAAAAATAGTGTTGATTGGAGTAATCTTTCAGTTGGAATTGCTGCAAGCTCCGTCGCTATTCCTCTGAGAAATGTCTTCTTATTGTAAGGCCTCTTACAAATTTATTGATGTCTTTCAATGTCGAGAAGAGTCAAACTTTTTTGTAGGTGAATAAAATTGAGACCTAATGTTAAGACTTCTATTGGTCTGGAACTGAAGTACAGGAGTCAGACAAATTTTAGCAATCTAGACCCGTACTTAAGTTGTCTTCTTTTGACTCCTGAGCTTTCTGTTGGAGTTCCCTCCTCTCTTTTTTCTACTCCCCCCGGGTCCGTTTTGTATTTTGGCTCTGGAGGTTTTTTGAAGGTTGTGTTATGATACGAATTCTTTGTTACTATCCTTGTCTAGTTGACTCATTTTCCATAGATCCGGTGTTGCCACTGAGGTTTCAGCCTCCGATGACTAAAAGCCACTTTCTTAGGGCCATACTCTTTCTTTTGTATGTACGTTTTCAAAAAATGGATCTTGGTGGTGGTACTGTCTGCTCCTCTCTGTCCATTTCATTACTTGTGATTCGCATAGTCATATAGGTCCCGTTGAAAATATTAATTTTACTTTTTGACCTCCCTAATCTCATTTTTCCAATGTGTTGATATTTTCTCCTAGTTTGTCCAATTTATTAGAAAAAGTACCTCTGGTAATTTTGTTTTTAGCTCCTAGTGATTGCTTCAATGTCTTTTTTTGAGGTCCGCTAATTTGCAGTCTTCATTTGTATTATTAGATCCACAACTTCATGTGAGCATTCAGAAAGGATCAATGTCCAAGTACTGGTAAAGTCCTCCGAGTAGTAATAAAAGTTGGTATCTTTTAATTCTTAGGCCCCTTGTATCATCATTTTTGGCTTTGTATTTTTGCAGCGCGTGGTGCATCCCACCAAATTTTACATTCCTCCCTTAGGAGATTTTCCCATGTTTTTACATTTAGACATTATGTCAATGTTTGTGGTATTCAGGGTTGCGGGATACTTCAAACACACTTGCTGCTTTTGCTTCCCTATTAGCAGGTAACTCATTTTAGGGGTGTCTCAAGGGTCTTATCAAACTCCTCCTCCTCCCACCCCTCCTCCACCTCCTCCTCCTCCGAATTACCATCCGTGGGAATGGCGCCATCAGTCGGTAGCTCTACATGGCGACATACCCTAAATGGACTCAGGCTTCAAACCAATGGGTGGCAGAGAGGAACCAAAGGAGGTGAGCAAGAAGCGCTCAAATAATATCGGTACATGATAAAAGTTTGCCAGTATATTTTGTGGATTACACAGCAGGGTGGCGACAAAGTTAACATGGAAGCCATGAAAACAACCCAAAATTCTGCCTGACACAGCTCGTTTGATAAGGGGACCATGTATGGAGGCAGTGAACTAGTAGTAGATTAAAGGTGCTGCAGTTAAAACTATGTTAGTTGGATCTTGGGATGGAGCTGGCGCTCCGCTGCCAGGCGAGCTTTCGCCAATCCAAGCCCCTGTCTCTAGGCTACTCCCCAAACAGCACTTCTAAGAACCTTTTGTATAAGATCAAGTGTAGTAGCGTTCTTATAAGTTTAGGATATGGCGGGTGAGGGTAATGTAAACAGATGCGCAAGAAGCGCTGAAATAATATCGGTAAATGATAAAAGTTTGCAAGTATATTTTGTGGATTACACAGCAGGGTGGCGACAAAGTTAACAAGTTTGATGTGGAATGCCCTGTAATAGCTCTTGGGCGGTGTGCCTTTTATCGCCTAGGCTCAGCAGTTTGAGCACCGCCTGCTGTCGCTTAGCGACGGCACTGCTGCTGTGCCTAGAGCTACCGACTGATGGCGCCATGCCCACGGATGGTAATTCGGAGGAGGAGGAGGTGGAGGAGGGGTGGGAGGAGGAGGAGGTTTATAAGACCCCTTGAGACACCCTAAAATGGAGTTACCTGCTAATAGGGAAGCAAAAGCAGCAAGTGTGTTTGAAGATCCCGCAACCCTGAATACCACAAACATTGACATAATGTCTAAATGTAAAACATGGGAAAATCTCCTAAGGGAGGAATGTAAAATTTGGTGGGATTGCACCACGCTGCAAAAATACAAAGCCAAAATGATGATACCAAGGGGCCTAAGAATTAAAAAGATACCAACTTTTATCTACTCGGAGGACTTTACCAGTACTTGGAATATGATCCTTTCTGAATGCTCACTGAAGTTGATGGATCTAATAATACAAAATGAGACTGCAAAATTAGCGGACCTCAAAAAAGACATTGAAGCAATCACTCAGGAGCTAAAAACAAAATTACCAGAGGATACTTTTTCTAATAAATTGGACAAACTAGGAGAAAATATCAACCAATTGGAAAATGAGATTATGGAGGTCAAAAAAGTAAAATTTCAACGGGACCTATATGACTATGCGAATCATCAAGTATATGAATGGAACAGGAGAGGAGCAGACAGTACCACCCCAAGATCCATTTTGAAAAAACGTACATACAAAAAGAAGAAGTATGGCCCTAAGAAAGTGGGCTTTAGTTCATCGGAGGCTGAAACCTCAGATGCAAACACGGATCTATCTGAAAATGAGTCAACTAGACCAAGGAATAGTAAAAATAATTCGTATCATAACAGACCTTCAAAAAACTCCAGGAGCCAAAATACAAACGGACCCGGCGGGGAAGTAGAAAAAAGAGAGGAGGGAACTCCAAACAGAAAGCTCAGGAGTCAAAAGAAGACAACTTAAGTACGGGTCTAGATGTGCTAAATTTGTCTGACTCCGTACTCAGTCCAGACCAAATAGAAGTCTTAACATTAGGTCTCAATTTTACACCTACAAAAAAGTTTGACCTCTTCTCGACATTGAAAGACATCAATAAATTTGTAAGAGGCCTTACAATAAGAAGACATTTCTCAGAGGAAATAGCGACGGAGCTTGCAGCAATTCCAACTGAAATGATTACTCCAATCAACTATTTTTCGGAACTAAACTATCGTGACCAGCTGTCCCTTTTGGTTCTACAGGACCTGGATGAAGACAGTATAACTACAGTTAAGGAACTGCCTTGGACTCAAAAAAATCCCAGTTTCTACCCCAAGGATTCTCGAGTGGAGGCCATGGATAGATTTCAAATTACCCCGCCCCCACCATCAATTCCCCGGCACTTCAATATCTATTCACTTTATCTGGACGCGTGCCACCCCTCTACCCGGTCCTCTTGACTTTTGTTAAACAATTATTGAGGTTTTTTCTCCCCACCTCACTCCCGTATCTCTTTTTTCTTTCTTCTTTTTCCATTGCTGTTTCTTATTATAAGCTACACCGGCACTCAATCATTCAATTCGTGCAGGCCCAATCTGCCGGCTCCCCACCTTCCCCTATTCTAAATCCCTTTTGGTTTGATTAAAAAATTTTTATTTTCTTATGTAGGACCTCGCTCAACATAACCCAGGCACTCATCTATCTCCCTTTCTTACGGAGCGCCGCCACCTAACCTGCATCTCCTCTTGGTTGCGTGGAAAAAATTTTAGCTGGACCTGCCACATACAAGTGGTCCCACTATTACATGACATTACAATTTTTCCATAGTATCACTGTCCCTTCCACACTCGTACCGGTCTCCAAGTCTGACAATTCACCTACCAAGAAAATGGTCTTCGTCCACTTCGTATAGCCTGCAATTCCAATCACATCCGTCCCCTGCTTATCCAACCGACCCAATGAACTGGTCAATGCCTCTCTCTTTTTGTCCAACAACTAACGCTGTCCAGGCCAGATACCAATATAGAGGGCGACTTTTAGGCATCCAGTTCCGCGTCGTCATGCAACACATCCAGCACACATCCCAAAGCGCTTGTTACAACCTCAATTGTCCGCACCACAGGCATGCATGTGTTATTCAAACAAACTACATAAGGGTAGCAGTAACCTCGGCGACTCACCAACTCTTTTATCTCCCTACACCTTACATCACACAGCATATAAATGTTCCACTCTCGCCTTCTCTCGCGCATATGCTCTCACATCTCCCAGAATCCTACCCCGGCAGATTAACCAGGTAGCGCCCCTTCCTATCTACTTCTCATAACTTATAAGGAACCAGATTCTTCTCCATCCTCAACATTTACCTTTGTGGACCTCCCTCCCGATCGTCTAGCTTACACAACGAGTGTGTCTTGTGAACGTGTCCCATGTCATTTTGGAGAGTACGCCATGTTAGCCGACAGTGTGGCTTCTGACGTACACGGGGACGCGACAAACGAGCACGTTATCTCATTGGATATAAAGTCACGGCCATCCAATATGCCGGTAACAGTTTTATTATGTATACCAACACAGGAAAAGTCAGCAGCCAAATGTTTGCATAACCCCAGAATGCAATTACCGTCATCACTGCTGCCGCACACTCAGCTCTCATCTTGCCGCCTTCGCAGTCGCATCCTTCATCGCTTTATTACATTCCCCCCGTCCACCCGGCACCTAAGCTACTATCCCACAATTTTATCCACATCCTTATATCCCAACGTAACGGATGCCTAATATACACGATCAAAGCTTTACTTGCTGAGCAAGAGGATCCTCTATTAAGATATTATCCGGGATATCTCGTTAAGTTTTTCTGACACCTCGGTGGGCTCATGCGTCATATAAACGCCGATCCGCCGCATCCTTCTGTCCACCCTTGAAAGCTAGAACCAGTTTGTTCCCTTGGATTCCTGCTTAGCCCACCTCGCCGGTATTCCATAGGTCTTTCACAAATTCGCTAGGTTCGAAAGCTTCGCCTACCTAAACGTTACTGAGCCGGAATCAGATGTCTATCAATCACTAATCAATCCGCCGACACCCCTAAGCCGCACACGATTTGAACAACTAACAGTCCACTCCCCCCCTCCACGATTCTAAGACCCTCCTGTACCTCATTCCTGTGGAATTGGCGCCAATTCACTACCCTGGTAGCATCGACATCGGCTTACCCGTATTTAATGCATTGATCGATAGTGCAGTGTTGTCTCTTAATAGACGACAGTAGGCCATTTTCGTCGCCTGGGATATCACAACTAACTGCGAGGCCTAAATGGCTGATAAAAAGTTGCGTCACCCCCAGGCGTCCTCCCAGCACGCCCTAGTATAACTCATGGGCCACTTTTTCCCATCACTTTCACATCCCACCTTAGTTGTAATCCTTTCGTTGCCAATTCCTGGTGTCGTGTGAATCCACCAAAATATATACTCTGTTTCATACTTACTTTTCTTTTAATCATTTCATTTACCGATAAGTTTCCAGGATTCATTGCACATGCTGTTTGTACATTTTTCACCCTCAACCATGGCATATCCCTACTATATTTTATGAAGATAACACATTCTCTAATCTATTCAATATTTGATCTTATAAAAAATCTTTGGCTTCGTAGAGGAATCATGATCCGTATTGTAATCGGGGAGGTAGCCATTCAAGCACCTTATGGGCGATTTGGCGATCGTGGCGCAAAATAAACCCTCTATAGCCTCTTCGCCCATCGGGACCAGCGGAGAAGCTCCACAGCTCGCCATGCCAACTCAGGATTCCTCATTAACTAACTCATAGCTTTTCATACCTGCTAGCGACCCCACATTGTTTACTCACTCTTACATTATCTACGTTCAACTGCCTCCCATGAATAGGTCCCCTTTCTTCCCTTATCAACAGAGGACTTGCTTCGTCCAGGCCACGATATTGTGTTGGGTACTTCATGGTTTTCGCCACTGTGGCTATCTTCGCCCTGGTAAGATAACTCCTTATGTCGCACCCCCTGATGCAGAATTTATCTTGTTTGTGTTTAATAATCTCCCAAAAAATAATAACTGCCGGCTATAGTTACTCCTTTTAACTTAGTCATTTTTATTTCTAGCTTGGATACAACTATCCTCCCTTTTCTTATTTGTTTTATTTTCTATAAATCTTTTTTGAAATTTGCGCCTTTACGTTAGTCTCAACAGCCTCTCCTGTTTATCTGGTAGCTTCACTTCTTCAGTTCTGGTTCCTCTTATGCCCAAACCATTTGCGTTTGCAAGGGCCTGATCCGTCCACTAATTTAGGGTCAATTTTTTAGCTTCAGTGCCCATCCCCTCCTTATCTTCGACCGCACTCCTCTAGCATGCTGCAAGCCTTTCGAATGAGCTCCTAACGGTAGCATGCGTGAACCCCCTTATATTTGTAGGTGTACAACTGGGATTATCCAAGTATCGCATGTTTTTTAGACTGCTATTCATCACGTCTTCTTTTTTTTTCTTGATCACTTCATCTCGTTCATGGCCATTGCTGCTTTATCGCCCATAATTTTGGCACAATAATGGTGAGAATTTAGCAGCATTAACCTCCGGACTGAGGCCAAACGATTCCCACAGATAGGCATGCTAGTTGTCCTCCCTGATAGTTTTTTTCCCGATGTCTTCACTATTTCACCTGCTGGGTGTGGTTTCCCCATCCTTCTATTGAGGGTTCACAGCGTTTTATGTACATTCGGCCAAATGCTTACCTGTGCAGAGTTCCCATTGTCGGTTTTTCCCCTTGCAATGTGTACAAAAACACATGCTCTGTCGAGTTCTCGTCTCAGTCCATAGTACACTTCACAAATTGAGGTTGGCAACTAGAAGCCCGCTACCCCCCAGTTCTGATTGAATTGCATGACGGACGGGCCGACACACCCATATGCACATTAACATTCCTATAGAGATTTCCAATTTCAGGGAACCGGTTGAATTATTGGTGAATCTGGAAATAAAAGTTCGATCTCTCATGAACATACTAAAAATACGAAGTACAATCATATCGAGATCTTCTAGTGCTCGCTCATCTCTGTTCTTCATTACCCCATTTGGAATGCATATAGTACCTAAAAACATCAGTTTGTTTCTTTCCGTATTTCGGTGCATTTCAATTCTGTGCCTCGCCCACTAAGGAGCCTTCCTTCACCGCGACCCCCAGAAGACGTGATTCCCTTCTCCCACTACACAGTCTGGTACCCAAATCAATGTCCACAAACATATTTAGAGTCAGATAACTAGTATTCCTTTTCAACTATGGAACTGCGACCGCTTACGTACCCGCCCTCTTCTTGCCTCTCGAGTATCCCTCTTCGTCTTTCCCTACTAACATAATGCTACGTCTCCTTCACTCCCTGACACCCCCTCACAATCTTTTCTCCTCCAGAACAGCATCCGCACCAATCTTCACATTCTCCCTGCGACGAAACGCTACGCCACACATTTTAGTTAAACTAGCACACCATCGCCTAGTTCTCTTCAATTTCTCCTCCTCTTTTAATGGTATTTCCCTCTTTCTGTTAACTCAGAAGCAAAATAATTTGCCGGCAGATGAGTCTGTGGTACGTTCCAACAAGGCTTCAACTGGTTCTATAAATTTATTTCCAAATTCATTGATACTCAAAAAATCCATAAGAAAATGCGCATATCTCCCCTAAATTCCACCATAACCGTTGGATGATAGCTTTCTATCCGCTTTTCCGACCAGGGGGATTCGCCGGCACAAGGCTTCTTCCGCGGCGGCTGCTGTTCATATAGAATTGTATGTTAGATAAATCCAATCCTTGTGTAGCGCTGCACTACAGACGGATGAACTTGTAATGAAGATAAATGGCCCACATTAATTAATCTAAGATATCCATTGCAGCCTTGTAGCGTTACGGCTCAGTCGCACTTTTTTGATATTCAGGACCATGCGCTCGCGTTTTATGTTATAACTTTGAAACACCATTACTTATCAGCGATTGTCTAGAGATTATTTTTGTTCCCTTATTGTTGGTTTCATTTTAGTGGTAAATGTAGTTGGCTGATAACTTCTGCGTTTATTTTACAAAAAAAACGATACTTGAATAAAAATGATGAATTTTTTGAAAAAATTTTTATCAAATTAACTACTACCACCTGCGTTTCAAGGCAGATAGATTACCCTTAAATAAATTGCTTCGACATTTAACCATATTCCTAAAATGTCTACTTTACCAGTTTCATAATTGAACCCTTCCTAATGTCTGGATAAGATATTTTGACTTGTCACGTGGCTTACAAATCAACATAGCCGATTTTCAGCAATTTTGAGACAGAGTGCCTTTCCACTTTGGGGATAAATCTAATGTTTTGAATGAAATTTTACACTCATTTTGTGCCATGACAGAAAGCATAGTTACATAGGGACTGTTCCCAACATTGGCTGCCCCCCCACTTTCACTCCAGAAATCTCTGTCAACAACCTATGGGGCGTCATTTGATATCTAACGAGGCTACAGGCACAGTACAGACGGATGGGGGGCCGGTGACATTCTCTCGACCCGAAACCACGAACTTAAACCCGAACCGGGATTCTGAAACGAAAAAAAAACCGCTTTGCATTTAAAAACAAAAAAGGTTGCGGAGCTTGCACTTACCTTCACCAGAATAAGAGCCGGTGTACTGAGTGAATGTTAAGCGGACTTCATTACCTAGTAATCACGGACGGAACGACAGAATCCACCGCAGAGAACGCGGATCAGTCGATGGGGACCCGGCGGTAGTAAATCTGCCCCCACCATGTCTATAATCGGTGATGGGGACCCATGTGGCGAGGACGAGAGCCTAGCCAGCAGGATTATCAGTACACAACTAGGTAATAAGTTATTAGATGTGCCAGCCTTGTGTACGCTATGCTTTCACCTGCTTTCTCCACAGTCCTCATCTCCAAGAGTAAATCTTCATTAAGGGTAGGTGTAAAGGAAAACAACATCTTGTATTAACAATACCTAGAGCGGACGGTCCCCTACGTAAGGACCACACCGACCTACGAATCCCAACCCCTAGGTACAGACCCCTCGCACTCTGGAGAAAGCTGTCTGACGGCCTTTACTATGAATTTCTGGCACTGAGTGCATATGAATCAGATCTTTTTGTGAAGGTATCCGTGTCTGTAAGCAGTGAGTTTTGATACTCCTTCGGTTCCCATTTACACGCAAAAAAGTTATTTAAACTCCACTTGTCACTGGTCGCACAAATTTTTTTGTATGGAACTCAAATTATAGAATATGCCCACAGTTTCGACTACATACAAATTCAAACTTAAGACACAAACCTCCGGACCATATCTTGTACATACAACCGACGGACCTGCCTAGTATACATAATTGTCTGTGAGGGAACATAAGAGTGGTAATATTGAGTCAACAATGTGTGGTTGACAAAACTGTTGATGAATCGATGTTGTGCCAAACCATTCCTAAGGCCTCTCTCAATTCAGATAATGTTGAGGGAAACTTGTGGCGGAAATGATATTGGAGTTCCCTCAGAGTGGGCACATATGGAGGCAAGGCACAGCGTAGTGCACCATACTAACACCATACACGGGAAAAGAATCAGAGCATAGCTGTTTCTGTTGTCTATGGCCACACATTCATGCCACACTATTCCCATTAGCTAGCGGATAGAGGAAGCGGGGAAAATAAGCGCCCACTTCTTCTACCACACGTGTAACAGTGTGGCTCACCAAGCCGAGATCACACATTAAGTGAATGCACTAGATGAGCGGAACACTAAATGCTCGGTACATACGTATTCGAGACGAACTTTTCCCGATGCTCGAGTGCTCGTCTCGAATAACGAGCCCCAATTGAAGTCAATGGGAGACTCGAGCATTTTTCAAGGGGACCAAGCTCTGCACAGGGAAGCTTGGCCAAACACCTGGGAACCTCAGAAAAGGATGGAAAACCACGGACAATGGACAGGAAACAGCAGGGCAGCATGCATGGATGCCTCTGAGGCTGCTAATCGCACCATTATGCCAAAAATTCAGGGAACAGCATGGCCATGACAGAGTGACAGAATGAAGCTAGATAGCATGTAAAACATCCAATAATTGACCCTGACACTATAGGGGACGGCATGCAGAGAGAGCAGCGGCAGCAAGCGGTTCCAGGTAAGAGACGTGTCTAGGCACAGCAGCAGTGCCGTCGCTAAGCGACAGCAGGCGGTGCTCAAACTGCTGAGCCTAGGCGATAAAAGGCACACCGCCCAAGAGCTATTACAGGGCATTCCACATCAAAGTTGTTAACTTTGTCGCCACCCTGCTGTGTAATCCACAAAATATACTTGCAAACTTTTACCATTTAGGGATATTATTTCAGCGCTTCTTGCGCATCTGTTTACATTCCCCTCACCCGCCATATCCTAAACTTATAAGAACGCTACTACACTTGATCTTATACAAAAGGTTCTTAGAAGTGCTGTTTGGGGAGTAGCCTAGAGACAGGGGCTTGGATTGGCGAAAGCTCACCTGGCAGCGGAGCGCCAGCTCCATGCGCATCATGCGCTTCTTGCGCATCTGTTTACATTCCCCTCACCCGCCATATCCCAAACTTATAAGAACGCTACTACACTTGATCTTATACAAAAGGTTCTTAGAAGTGCTGTTTGGGGAGTAGCCTAGAGACAGGGGCTTGGATTGGCGAAAGCTCGTCTGGCAGCGGAGCGCCAGCTCCATGCCAAGATCCAACTAACATAGTTTTAACTGCAGCACCTTTAATCTACTACTGGTAGAGTAAAGAGATTGTGGAACGGCACCGTGTAGGAAGCGGGTGCAGGTCTTCACACAGGGCCCGACACGGCCCCAAACTGTTAGACGAGAAATGAAGGGGATGAAGCAGCACTCCAATTAAGATGAGAAAAAGTGAAGATTTATTCCACCATAAGAGCGACGTTTCGCCTTATCATTAAAGGCATTCTCAAGCATAGTGAGAGTCAGTGGTCAGCTGACTTAAATAGGCGGCGCAAACATCGCCGGTACACGTGACCTCACATATGTGACATGAAATGTTTAAACATAGATACAGCAAAGTAGAATATAATAACTCATATGAGTAATATATAAAATATCTCATAGTGCAATTATCAAAACCATGAGCCAAAACACACTTTGACCCTAAGTGTTGTCACCAGATTGTAGTGACGTGTGCTAGAATCCATCCAAATGTGTTATTATAAAGTGCATAGTGACAATTAAAAACGAGGTGTAACGACTATTAAAGACATCTTGCAATATCAACATATATGTGGATTTATAGACGTATCGGAGTGTCAGTCCGGTACAGACTATCCCAGTTCTTATTTGACGCATGCGTAGAAAGAAAGAGGATCATATCGCGGCCATCTTCTGTAAGGGAAGCCCAACGTTCGATTCAAGCGCAGCTCGGACCATACGTTTGGACTAGGACGAACCGAGCGGGACTTCATTGGGTAATACACGGGAGGATCCCCAGGGTCCAAGGTAAGTAGAGACAGCAGGCTCATGACAGCGGTATACGCCATCCCATTCAATTTAATCTACTACTAGTTCACTGCCTCCATACATGGTCCCCTTATCAAACGAGCTGTGTCAGGCAGAATTTTGGGTTGTTTTCATGGCTTCCATGTTAACTTTGTCGCCACCCTGCTGTGTAATCCACAAAATATACTGGCAACTTTTATCATGTACCGATTTATTTGAGCGCTTCTTGCTCACCTCCTTTGTTCCTCTCTGCCACCCATTGTTTGAAGCCTGAGTCCATTTAGAGTATGTCGCCATGCCACTCTCTAGCCTGCCGCTGCTGCCGCTGCCTCTGCATGCCGTCCCCTATAGTGTCAGGGTCAATTATTGGATGTTTTACATGCTATCTAGCTTCATTCTGTCACTCTGTCATGGCCATGCTGTTGCCCATAGTTTTGGCATAATGGTGCGATTAAGCAGCCTCAGAGGCATCCATGCATGCTGCCCCTGCTGTTTCCTGTCCATTTCCGTGGTGTTTCCATCCTTTTCTGAGGTTCCCAGGTGTTTGGCCAAGCTTCCCTGTGCAGAGCCTTGGTCCCCTTGAAAAATGCTCGAGTCTCCCATTGACTTCAATGGGGCTCGTTATTCGAGACGAGCACTCGAGCATCGGGAAAAGTTCGTCTCGAATAACGAGTACCCGAGCATTTTAGTGCTCGCTCATCTCTAGTTAAAACTTACCCATTTACTTATTTATAAAATCTTAATCAAGTCATATGCAAAGGAGCTGAGAAAAGTCATTTTGAGAGGTCAAAAGAGGAAAATCACTTTTACTTTGTTACTATCACTTTCACCTCATTACGACACATTAAACAATGGTAATGGGAATTTCACCTTTGAAATCGCATCAGGATTCTGGTTCTCAGCTACAGAAGGAGAGGTAGAATCAATTAGAGACAGGGGGTTATTTATCATTAGACCAGCTCCTTGGGACAGTTCAATGTCTATTTTTGGAGCTTAAATTCTCATCAGATTAATTAAAGTGGCTCCGGCCTTTTAATAAATGTTCTTATGGTCTACTTTCTGTCGAGGATTATTTTTTCAAAAAGTCCCCCCAAAAAATCTTAATATGCATAAAAAGTACCAGAACACCAGCAGGGGACTGGAATAACTATGAGACATTTAATAAAACTTTTTGCAAAAGTCTCAAGTCAAGAATATGACTTTGCACTGTGTTGCACTAGCAGTAGTTCTATGTTTACACCAAATTAATGAAGAGGTGGAGAGACTGTGAGACTGTGAGACTTTAGCAGTGAAAAGTCTCAAAAAAACCTCAATGCTACTACTTTGAGATTTTTTTACCCCAAAAAAGCCCAAGAAGACCAATGATAAATAACCCTCATAGTTGGCATCTGGATCTTTGTCCAATGTTTAAGCAGTTTGCTTTGCAAATTAGGTTTTATTTTGGTTCTGTAGCTCACAGAAATACAATTTAATCTTATCTTTAATTTGATACCATGTTAATTCATGGTTCCAGGCAGTATAAAGCCCCAATTTCTGAAGTAACCTTGCCCTGAAACCTCTAAAAGCACACCTTCTCAGTCAAAAAGGGACTCTTGCATATGAATTTGGGGGTGATTTTCTTTTCTAGAAAAATGGGGGAATTTTAACATATTGGAAGGATATTTCAAACTAAATCCCAGTGTGGTATCAAATCTGGTGACAGATTCACTTTAACTTCCCTTGCTAACAGTCTATTCATTTGGATAATACAGCAGAGTTTATTTGATGCTCTGTTAGACAATTCACTTTTGATGAAACAGCACCCAGGCCACTAACTAAGATAGTTAGTGGCCTGGGTGCTGGGGAAGATCATCCCAAAGCTTCAATAATAAAGCTTCAATAATAAAGCTAAAACTGGGGAACATCGGAGACTGGGGTACATCAGATCCCAGTTTTTGTGATGCGTGGGGGTCCCATCACTGACACCCCCAGCAATCAGCAAGATAGGCCCTATCCTGTAGGGCCTAACTTATTTCATGGGTAAAACACCTTTTAGAATAAACATACAGACCTGATCATAATAATCCGGGGACTGCCTATATATGCAATATACTAATATATGTCCTTAGCATAACAATATGATTCAATCCTCTGGTCAAGCAGGTAGAAACATTAGGCATTTAGGCCCTAGAAATGCCATCTTAGTGGTATCAGTGGAAGTTCAAGCAGTATTGTGATTTTTTTACCAGTATAATGTACAAAGTCCCCTCCAGTTACGGAAAGTGTTTAAAGAGATTACAGTTTCTTGGATACTGTTTTAATGAATGTATTTCCTTTGGGATAACTAATACATGTCTAGTAGATGCTACAATGAGGTTTTATTCTGCATATTGGTTATTTACCAGAACAATCTGGAATGTAAGTATCACGTGGTGTTCAAAGTGTTTATGACAATCTTTATCGTTTCCATGGAAGAAGCCATCAGCATCTACTATGACAACAAAGGGAACATCCAGGAGAACATTTCTTTAAATGTGGCAACAATTATCCTGCTGTTAAATGAGATAAGTATACTATTGTTCAAAATAACGGCTCTACATTAGATTCATGAGGGGAGAAGATAATGTGTTTGTCTCTAAGGCTGGGACATGTACAATGATAAGAGAAATTGATGTTCATATTCAGCACTGCTCTGACTAGAGCACATAGCACATATAGTACATTACTGTGGAGAAAGGATGTCACTTTTTTAAACTCGTAAACTGAAATTTCCACCCATCATTCCATCATTTTCATGTATTATGTACAAAAATTACATATATAGGTGTTGAAAGTGAAAAATGGTTGGCCAGGAATTCCTCTTGTTGGGATATTCACAGAAAAGTCTACCAATGGTTCAATAGTGGGGACTGACTCCCAGCCCCTACATCAATCTACTATTTGTATACAGAGGTCAAGAAAGTGGAAGACGTTACAGCATCCCATATCATTGGAGGAGCATAGTAACGAGACAGTGCTAAATCTAGATTAAGAGCAGGATCAACGGAAAATAAAGTAGCTGTCTAGTTGTATGGTCAGAACCCAAAACCCAACATCAAATTTGCGTTTGTCATCAGTGACACTATAGCTGGCCTCCCAGATCACAAACCCAGGCCATAAAAGTGAAAATCGTCCAAATTTGGTAATTATTATTATTTTATTTATTTATTTTTATAAATTATATGTTAGTACACTTATATGGTGTTGAGAAACAAAGAAGGAATAGGAATTGTATAGAATGTAAACTCTTCATATGACAATTATATAATCTGTTCAGGCAAGTTGGATGGAAAATCTCAGACATGTGGCATCAAAGTAACATATTTTCGGAATGAGTGGAGCTGATGCTCAAATCAAGGAAAGGTAAGACTGTGAGACACTTTATACCACCACTTACTAGCATTTTTAATCTTTAGTTTATAGTACATGTGAATGAATGACGGATGCCTCCAAGACTGCCTGTGGCTATTGATTAAGCCGACTATATCGGGAGAAAACAATCCTACTGTGCGCGCTAAGAATATAACTGGTAAAAAGCAGACGTTTCCCACTGTAATTTAATTTAACTTTTTACTCTAAATCTTTTCACATCTGCTTTTTTTACTTTCATTTATGATTTCCCCTCTTTCTTTTTACTGTTTTACACCTCCAGGACTTTCATGTACTGTAAATTAATAAAAGAAGCTAACCACGTATAAAGTTTCACGAGTGGAGCATTTTAGTGCTCGCTCATCTCTAGTATCAAGTATTGTATGAGGGAATAGCTAGAGACGACCTCATTTTGTCAGTTGCCATTGGGTTCAGATCTGCTTTAGATGTTGAAGAGAAAATGTAATGTTACTAATTGAAGAGATACACATCCTACAGCTGGCAATTGTGGATTGTGTGTTGTCAGGGTCGACTCCATGTTTCAGTGGGCCCTTGGGCGACAGAGCCTTAGTGGGCCCTTTTGAAGTACACTCACATAGCAACATGGACTCATTATATACAGCCTCTTCACCCCATGGATTAATTATATGCAGCCCCCTCACCCCCCATGGATTATATGTAGCCCCTCCATGGATTAATTATATGCAGCCCAACTCCTTCATATGGATTATATGCATCCCCCTCACTGCCCATTATATTCAGCCGACCTCCTCACAGCTCATGCATTATATGCAGCCCCCTCCTCACCCCATATTCATTATATGAAATCCCCTCCTCACAACTATTCATCATATTTGGCTCCCTGCTCACCCCTATTCATTATATGCAACCCCCTCCTCACCCCTATTCATTATATGTGGCCTCCTCCTCACCCCTATGTGGCCTCCTCCTCACCCCATCACTGTCTTCCTTCTCCTTCAGTGGAGAGATGCTGTCCGGCATCCTGCTGTGCATGAAGCGCCATTTTACCACCGCTTTACCGCTGTTTACCGAATGTGATATGATACACAGAAAAGTATAATGATACTCGATACCGATATGATACTTTCAAGAAAAGAAAAAAAAATATTATTTATGGTGCGGTCACATGGGCCATTTACATTGCGTTTAGGAATCCAATCGCATATGCATTTCCAATGAAACACTTGCGATCAGTAATAATAATATTATATTAAATGATAATAATGTGATAATATAAAGAGAGCTCTCTGAGAAGATCTATCTTTATATACCAGTGCATTAAGATTAAAATCCTCACATAGGCAGCCAGTAAGCTCATACCCTAGTGCAGTGGTGGCGAACCTATGGCACGGGTGCCAGAGGTGGCACTCAGAGCCTTTTCTGTGGGCACCCAGGCCATCGCTCCAGCACACCAGACAGGACATATTTTAAAGTGATACTTACTTCGCTACTTAGGACTTTAGGAAGAGGGAGAATGAGACAGGAGACATGGCCGAATTATCTTTGGAGGACCTTCTGCTGCTGTATAGAGGGACACTGGAAAGAAGCTATAACGATGCAAATTTTCCATCTTGTCCTCAGGAGGCCAGTATGATCGAAAGTTGTTGAAAAACAGGGAGCAATAAGTTACTGCTTTAATTTTTGGTTTGTACCTCGCCATTTGGGGTTGCAATTTGGGCACTCGGTCCCTAAAAGGTTCGCCATCACTGCCCTAGTGTATATAGGCTCTGACTTGTCTCTCTATGGCAGGTGGAGTGTGGAGATTGTGGAGTCAAATTCAGGCTGAGCAAAAAATTATTTAATTACATAAAATAGAGCCTTGTGCCTGGAGAAGCCCTGGGAGATGTAGAGACACAATATATGGACAGTTCTGATATATCCCAGATGATGTAGTCCCTGCTCTGCCGCTCACCCAACACTTGTATACAAAGGATTCCTGCCCGATGTCTCCTCCCTGCAGACATATACAAGGAGTCTATAGAACAGTAGAAGACTTTCAGTACCACAAGTATCACACAAGTATCGATGCAGTATAGCCACGAGTGGGCCTGAATTTGGGGGGGTTCTGGCGCCGGCCCTGTGTTGTGTGTAAGTGCCACCATATTGTATGGATCAATTGCTTAAGGAAAGTAAGTTCTAGTTCACCTCACTGCCTCATCTTTTTGATGTCCCTATGTCCCATACTGCACCAAAACATCAAGTTCCCCCTCAGACCACCATCCATTTACATCCTTTATCAAGCCTCTGGACTGATGTAGACTGTAATATTAATATATATGATGCCAAGAATAGGAAAAAAATAAAGGTAGAAAAAACTATATTTTATAGAAGATTTAAAATTTGTAAACACTTTTTCTTAGAGGGGTATTCCCACAATGTTCCTTATATGTACTCAGGATAACAAAATAACACATTCTATAATTCACTGTTAACAAAAATACTGCATTTTACAGTTATAAGTCCAACCTGTCTCTATAAGTCCTGCTGTACACAATTTCAGTTGCCCCTAGATAAGACTCAGCAAGCACTGCAAAATCCAAGATGGAGGCTCGGCCCTAAAGTCAGAGGACTTTAGGGCCGAGCCGCCATCTTGGATTTTGCAGTGCTTGCTGAGTTTCCGTGTCTTTCTGCTCTGAGCCTGTAGCCACGCCCCCTGCACGTAGCTCACAGACACTCACTGATTCACTTCCTCTCAGCACTTTGTGTAGAGAGAGAGGCTGCAAATTATAAACTACAAGGAGATAAGTGATCTGTGAAAACATAGATGTAGCAGTGCTGACTCTGACACCTGTACCCTGATAATCTAACCACATTGTTACCCCACAGAACTAGATGAATAATAATGTGTCTGCTTAGAGAGGCCCCACCCACACCCTGGGATTTTGCACTGAGAAGCCTAGGGAATGATAGGAGCTAAAACAGCAATAACACTGAGTAACATTGTAAAGTAAGGGGTAAAAATGATCTTTATTGTGTATCACTAGGGGATTGATATGTGAGAATTTACTTTCATGGGAAAACCCCTTTAATATACATATGAAAATAAACACTAAAAAAATAACATTATTAGTTTGAAGTAATGGACAATCTATAAAAATATGACAAAATTGATTCTATACAATAAATATTCTTATGGTAACATTTTTTTAATAAATAGTTGTAAATAGTTGTTTGTTCCCAAAATAACAGCCAGCATAGCAAAAATAAACAAATAAAATACTGTTTACACAATGAGAGATACAACGCAAAATGATAGCAGTTATGACATCTGAATATATATGGTATTCTTATTTATAAAAAAAACCCTAGAAAACAATTTAAGAAAGAACATTGTAGAAAACTAAAAAACAATTAAATATATAGGGATATAGGGGTCAATGTGATAGGATGAGAATGTTTTGTAAAACATGGAAAACCTCAGTTGAAGAAAAATTTACATGAATTTACATTGTTCTATAGTCTGGATGAACTATATAGGACATCTATCACCAGGGTGTAGGATTGGACACCAAGCACAATGACATCCTGGTGTGTGACCCTGCCCGCAAGATCTTCCCTTCTTTTGGCTTCTTATGTCCTGATTTAAAAAAAAAAAAGGTTTTAGAATTATGCAAATAAGCCCCACAGGGGCGCTGGGCTCTTTAGGTGTTAATGTAGCATAACTTTAAAACCCTTTTTTTGTTAAAAACAAGGGCATAAGAAGCTAAAAAAGAGCGGATCCTACACACCAGCATGTCATTGTGCTTGGTGTACAATCCGTCATCCTGGTGGTAGATGTCCTTTAACATTAAAATATGCTCATGATAAAAGGGCATTCATTATAGCAACACTAGAATTAATACATGGCTATAAAACATACATCTATTCATATATCATCAGATATATGAGAAGACATGTGTCATGTAGTATATAGTTCCAAAGTACCATAGTTAAAGAAGTTAAAAGTACAAAGTAATTGAGTAAGTTGTCAAAGACATAGAAAAGAGTATAACATTGTAGAAATGTAAAAATGTCCATTGAAATAGGGAGCCAAGATGATAAAGCAATAAACAACAAAATCATACATTTCTATTATGTGAAATAACACATATGGGAAGAGTTGTGATACAGGTCACCTGGATATGTTAAAACATTCCCAAGTTATAACCAATTATTATAAAACAGGGCAGATTCGAAAAAATCAAGTCTGGTCATTAAGCTAAAAACAAGCATCAGTGATAAGGGGTTAAGCGAATATATCTCATTTATACACAAATATCAGAAGCATAAGATGTGTATCATGTGACATGAGAATAAAGAGTGAGGTGCGGTGTGTGATATATGTGACATATATGTGACATCTCCTCCTCACAGTCCTCAGACACCTGATGATACAAGGTGCAGTACACACAGCACAACATGATGTGGCCTCCCAGCAGGACAATCCTTCCAGGGCTTTTAATAGTCGCTTTCATTACAGGTAGGAAGTTTTTTCAGATGCACATACAGTAAAATTGAAAAAAGTATCTTTATACTAAAATTACATCAAAAATACATACATAGTAATGTATTTGATCTTTTCCAGATGTGCAGTCAGATGCTCAGGTGTCACAGGACCCGAATATTCACTCTACAGAAGACCAAGATGTCACCCTGAGATGTACCCACAAAATATCAAATTATGATTTCCTCATCTGGTACAAGCACATCCCTGGACTCGCTCTGGAGATCTGTACTTTTGGCTATACACAGGCAACCCCTGGTCTGAACCCAAGATACTCAATGACTATAGAGAGAAGTTCTCTCAGTACTGAGCTCCATATACAGAAGGTGAAGGGGGGAGACACAGCTGTGTATTACTGTGCAGTGAGAGACACGGTGATACTGATACACAGCAACGCTGTACAAGAATCAGGGGACCGCACAAGAATATAGAGCACTAGTAAAAAAAAAGAATACTATCATCCAAAAAAGATTAACCAGTTCGCGACCGCCCGCCGTGTATTCACGGTGGTCGGGTCGCGCTGCATGGAGAGGGCTCACGGGCTGAGCCCTCTCCATAGCCGGTAAGTCTTTGCAGCATATTGCAGCAAAGGCTTACCGGTAACACCCGCGATCGGTGCAAAGCTGCCGGCAACCTCAAAAAGATAGCATGGGCCGTATGGCAGTATATGATAGGAATGATCAGACAACCTAGGGTTAAAGTACCCTAGGGAGTCTGAAAAATAGTCAAAATAAAAATAAAAAAAGTTTAAAAAAAAAATTATAATAAAAAAACTTAAAATTTCAAATCACCCCCCTTTCCCTAGAACTGACATAAATCTAAATAAACAGTAAAAATCATAAACACATTAGGTATCGACGAAAATGCCCGATCTATCAAAATATGATAACGGTTTTTCAATGCGTTTAACCCCGTAACGGAAAATAGCGCCCAAAGTCGAAAATGGCCCTTTTTTGCCATTTTGAAAAGTATAAAAAAATCTATAAAAAGTGATCAAAAGGTCGTACAGTCCTAAAAATAATATCATTGAAAATATTATCAAATTTCGCAAAAAATTACACCACCCACAGCTCCGTACACCTAAGTATAAAAAAGTTATTACCGCCAGAATTTGGCAAAATCAAAAAAATAATTTTTGTACAGGAGGTTTTAATTTTTGTAAATGTATGAAAACATTATAAAACCTATACAAATTTGGTATCTCCTTAATCGTACCGACCCAAAGAATAAAGTAGACATGTCATTTGGGGCGCTCAGTGAAAGACGTAATATCCAAGCCTACAAGAACATAGCGCAAATGCGTTTTTTCACCATTTTCACTGCATTTGGAATTTTTTTCCCGCTTCTGAGTACATGGCTTGGAATATTTAATACCATCACTATGAAGTGCAATTTGTTATGTAGAAAGCAAGCCCTCACACAGCTCTTTACGTGTAAAAATAAAAAAGTTATAGATTTTTGAAGGTGGGGAGTGAAAAATTGACATGAAAAAACTGGAAAGGGCCCATTCCTTAACCGGTTAAAATGTATTTTATCCCTTCTAGATATCCAGAGATTGTTTATTGTTGTATGTAAATGAAGAAAAATGGGTGGGGTTAAATATTACATGCTTTTATATTCATTTTCATTTTCTTAATTTTTTTTTTTTTTACAATTTCATTTTTGTCACAATGTATAAAACAGAAATATGGTGCATTCTCAGAAAGAGCCATATATAATAAGATTGTTTGGTGTCATGGAAGCCAAAGGCCCTGTAAAGGAGACCCCTAGTATGTTCAAGTCCCCAAGGGGAACTAAAAAGGTTTAAGAATATTATAGATCAAAAGAATATAAATTCTAAAACAAATACCTGTATTTCCTCCAAATATTACTGATAAAAACTACACCCTACACTGTAAAAATAAACTAGTACTTACATATCTCAGGTGCTGTGAATATAAAAAATCTATTGGTGTCAAAATATGACAACACAAGGCAAATTATTATTAAACCTAAGTTATATGTGATGCAAAAAAACTGGAAAAATTGCAGAAATGTACCATCATTGCAGGCCAGTGCTTTACATGTAAAGGAAATCTTCCACTTAGGAAAAATAAAGAAAACCTAGAAATACTCACCGCCACTCCTTTTCATTTTGATCCTGGCGCTGTCCTCGCTAGTCTTGAAACGCCGAGATCACCTACACAGTGACACTGATACACTGCAACGCTGTACAAGAATCAGGGGACCGCACAAGAATATAGAGCACTGGTAAAAAAGGAATATTTAAGTACCATGCAAAAAATAATAAAATGTATTTTATCCCTGCTAGACATCCAGAGATTGTTTATTGTTGTATGTAAAAGAAGTAAAATGGGAGGGCTTAAATATTACATGATTTTATATTCATTTTCATTTTCTTAAAAATGTAATTCTTAAAAGGAGCCATACATAATAATATTGTTTGTTGTTATGTAAGCCAAACGCCTTGTAAAGAAGACACTTAGCATGTTCAAGTCCCCAAGGGGAACTAAAAAGGTTTAACCCCTTAACGCCGCAGCCCTTTTTCGTTTTTGCGTTTTCATTTTTCACTCCCCACCTTCAAAAATCTATAACTTTTTTTATTTTTCCATGTACACAGCTGTGTTATAGCTTATTTTCTGCGTAACAAATTACACTTCAAAATAGTGGTATTTAATATACATGCCATGTACTGGGAAGTGGGAAAAAAATTCCAATTGCAGTGAAATTGGTAAAAAATGCATTTGTGCCATATTCTTGTGGGCTTGGATTTAAGGATTTAACTGTATGCCCCAAATTACATGTCGACTTTATTCTTTGGGTTGGTACAATTACAGGGATATGGGGGGATTTTGCCGTCTTTTGGCGCTAATAACTTTTTTATACTTTGTGGATTTAGATAATGTTTACAATGTTATCATTTTTAGGACTGTGTGACCTTTTGATCACTTTTTATAGAATTTTCAATTTTTTTATAAAATGGCAAAAAGGTGCCATTTTCGACTTTGGGTGTGTTACCGGTAAGCCTTTACTGCAATATGCAGGAAAGACTTACCGGATATGGAAAAGGCTCTGCCTGTGAGCCTTCTCCATGCACCCGCACCCGGCATGTGACGTAGCATTACGTCAAATGTCAGTAAGGGGTTAAGAATATTATATATCAAAAGAATACAAATTATAAAACAAACACTCTCAATGGCCACATACCAGGTAATTGTTAGTCTTTTAACTCCTTTCGGACTGACCGATGACTTTAGACGTCAGCAGGCACGGGTCCTGAGTATGCGTCGTCATCTTTAGACGTCGCTGCAGTTTTCTGCTGCTCCCGCACTAGCCACAGGAGCAAAATCTGGTCTCCGGGTGTCAGAGGCACCCGGAGACCCTAGGGAGAAGGGAGATGGGATTCGTTATCACTTCTCCCTTCTCCGCTCCTCCGTTCATCGTGCTGAATAGTCTTTTATGACCTCATGGGGGACATAAAAAGCAAAAACATGCAAAAAAATAACCTGTTCACTCTCTGCATCAGATATAAGGGACGCGAGAGCTACTTGCATTTTGGACGTCACCCTGTAGTGAGACATGGTGATACCTCGGTGGGAGGTGTCGGCATCGCCAGCCGACACCCCACCGATGATATCACAGGACCAATCTGGTCTGATTGGTCCTGTGATTTCAATCGTCCCCATTGGCCAGTCAATACAGACTGGCCAGTGGCATCGATCAGTGACGATTTTTTGGCAGATCTTACGGGCCCAACACTCTCCAACATCGCCATTTTGTGATTAGCAGTGTCGGAGAGGGTTGTGCTAGTGGTCTGTCCCTTTACACAATTACCCCCCCCCCCCCCCCCCGCATTGTCTGTTTTCCCTATCCCCCACAACAACCGCACTTTTTAAGTGTGATGTGTTAGGAGTAGTAGTAGCATGGAGTAGTAGTAGTTGCGTGGAGGAGTTGTAGAAGCGTGGTGGAGGAGTAGCGTGGAGGAGTAGGCATAGCGTGGAGGAGTAGGAGTTATGTGGAGCAGGCATTGTGTGGAGGAGCTTGTGTGGAGGAGGAGGTGTTATGTGGAGGAGGAGGCATTGTGTGGAGGAACAGGCATTTTGTGGAGGAGTAGGCGTTATGTGGAGGAGCAGACGTTGTGTGGAGGAGCAGGTGTTGTGTGGAGGAGCAGGCATTGTGTGGAGGAGCAGGCATTGTGTGGAGGAGCAGGCGTTGTGTGGAGGGGCAGGCGTTGTGTGAAGGGGCAGGCGTTGTGTGGAGGAGCAGGCATTGTGTGGAGGAGCAGGTGTTGTTCTGTGTTTTTCTGTGTAGGTTGTGTACTATCCCCCCATCATGTCCCAGAAGAAATATACTGACTTGGAGGTATATAATTATATGGCCTCCGGTATGGAGTCTGCTAGTGGGGACTAGAGTCCGTTTTATTTGTCCATCTTATCCTTACACCCGACTTTGAGGAACCCCTGACAAGGCGCTTTTGTAGTCATGCCTAAGTGCCAGGGACTTCTGCTGAAGTGCTTAGGTACAAGGACAAGAGAGAGGTCCTTGTACTAACAACAATACATGGGCACACCACCACTCCTGCCCCTGTATGAGGTGCCAGTACAGAAGCCAGACTGTATATTTGTTTACAATAGGTACATGGGAGGGGTGGATTTGTCGGACCAGGTACTTCAGCCATTTAACGCCATGCGGAAGTCGAGGGTGTGGTACAAGAAGCTGGCCATGTACATTGTACAGATGGCACTGTATGATGCTTATGTGCTACATCGATGCAGGCCAGAGGGGAACTTTCCTGTAATTTCAAGAGGTGGTAGTCAAGCAGTTGATTTTTAGAGACCATCTAGTGGGGAGTGCTAGTACATCTGGAAGCAAGGCCACACATATTGTACTAGGGAAGCCTTTTTAGGGAGAATTTCCCCAAACTGTCAGCAAGGAAAGGGCACAGAACAGGTGTAGGGTGTTCTCTAAAAGGGGCATAAATAACAAACAATATACCAGTGTAACACTCGCCCCGAAAAAAACTGGGTTATGCATGAATGAGTGTTTGGATATATAATTGTACCCTGATGCTCTGCTGTGTGCCACATTTGGGGTATTGCTATACCTGGGAAAACTGACATCATGATTTTTAGGGTGTTTCTCTCCTGTGGCAGGAGCTGGGCACAAGATGACACACTGGATATTTTGTACTATGCACTATCCATTATGCATCATCCTTGGGGTCTACCAGTGGGGTAAAATTCTCACTACACACCTAGATTAATTTATGCAGGGGGTGAAGTATTCAAATAGCATCAATTCTCAGAGGTTTTTAAGGGCATCCACAAATGTTTTATGGTGCCAAAAAAAAAAGTAAATGTCGGTGCTCCAAATGCCATTCTTTCTACATTCTCTACCCCACCTTGTAGATTATTGACACGTACCGGGGAGAACCTGCATGATGATTTTTGGGGTGTTTGTCTCCAGTGGCATGAATTGGCCACTATACTTTTGACACTACAATGACAAATTTTTGGAAATTCCAAAGCAAATTTTACTCGACACCATTCAATTTGTGTTACATTTGAGCCAGGATCTTATCTTATTACAACCATAAATAAATTCTTTGCGGGTTTCCTTTTGCTAAAACAGGGTCACTATTCAGGGCTTTCTATTGCACCGATACCTCAGGGCACCGCAACACCAGTCTAGTGAAAAGCATACTCCAAAAGCTAAATTTTGCTTGTCCCTTCTCAGGCCTGCCATGTCCCCAGTCTGTAGACTATTGCCACACATGGGGTATTGCCATACCCATTATAACCCACAGAATGATTTTTGGGGTGTTCATCCACAATGGGATGAGTTGGGTTGAATACATTTCTTCCTACTATTACACATTTGATAAAACATTGCAATTTCACTTTGCAAATTTCACTTTGTATTACATTTGGGCCAACATCTCAGGTGTTTAAAATGTTCATAAAATCCTAGATAAATTCTTTGAGGGGTTCCCTTGCCTAAAATTGGGGTTTCTATTGTATTGGTACCTCATGGGTACCCCAACATCAGTCTAGTGACCATGGTGCTCCAAAAGCAAAATTTTACTCCTTCCCTTCTTAGCCCTGCTATGTGCCCAGCCTGTCAAATATTGGCACATATGTGGTATTTCCATACTCTAAACAATCCACAGAATGAGTTTTGGGGTGTTTGTCTACAGTGGCATAGGTTGGTGACAATATATTAGGCAATAAAATGACATTTTTGAGATAAAAACACAATTTTTGCTCTGCATCATTTACTTTGCATTAGATTTTGACCAGCATATTGGGGGTTAAAATGCTTACCACACCTACAGATAAATTCTTTGAGGGGTCTAGTTACCAAAATGGTATAATTTCTTGGGTGTTTCTCTTGCACTGGTACCTCACAAGCTCTGGGAACATGACATGGCACTCTAAATCAAACGTGTGCAAATGGAGTTCCAAAAGCAAAATTTTGCTCCTTCCCTTCTCAGCCCTGCTGTGTGCCCAGCCTGTCAATTATTGGCACATGTGTGGTATTGCTGTACTCGGGACAACCCGCAGAATGATTTTTGGGGTGTTTTCTAAAGTGGCACGAGTTGGGCACAATATGTTAAGCACTAAAATGAGATTTTTGAGATAAAAACACAATTTTTACTCTGCACCATTTACATGAGATTTTGACCAGCATGTTGGGGGTTAAAATGCTCACCACACCCCCAGATAAATTCTTTGAGGGGTGTAGTTTCCTAAATGGTGACATCTTTCGGGGTTTTCTATTGTACTGTTACTTCAGGGGTTCTTCAAGTACACTGTGGCACCACAAAACATTTGTAGCCAAATTGGCTTGCCAAAAACCCAATGGTACATACTCTGTTCTGGACATCGCGTTGCGACAAAAAAAGCAGTTGACATCCACATGTTTGGTATTGCCGTAATCGAAGAAGCAGGGCAAAAATTTTGAAATTTATGTTTATCTCAAATTCCTTCTGAATGTGTCAATTTAAGGACTAAATAAGAATAATCTTATTCAAAAATGTAAATTTTAAAATTTTCAATCCATTTTGTTTGCTTCCAGAAAAAGATTTAAAGGGTTAACAGACTTCTCAAACGCTGATTTGAATAGCTTGAGACTTTGATTCATAAAATAGGTTTACTTGTGGGGATATATAGTACATAAGCCTTTATAGGGCACTTCCAAACTGAATTGGTCAACAAAAATTTAGCATTTTTCAAATCTGGAAAAATGGAAACGTAAAACAAATTATGGAAATAAATAGAAGACCAATGGCAAATGGATTCTACAAAAAAAAAAAAAAATTGTGGTATGACTTTTTGTCTATAAAGTAGAACATTTGAAACTTTGAAAATTGTGATCCGAGGAAGCTATCTCGTTTCTAAGGGACAACATGGTTACATTTGTGAGAAATTATCTTCACACAGGAACATGTTTTTTAATAACATCTAATTGAAGAAATGTTTATATATGGCAGATTAATGAAACTAAATGTGAATGCCCAGATGAGAATACCCCTTTAAACCTAAGGAATAAATGATGCAAAAAACTAGAAAAATGGCAGAAATGTAGCATCATTGCAGGCCAGTGCTTTACACTTAAAGGTAATCTACCACTTTTGAAAAAATAAATAAAACCTAGAAATACTCACCGCCACTCCTTTTCATTTTGATCCTGGCGCTGTCCTCGCTAGTCTGTAAACGCCGAGATTACCTAGAAAAAAGACTTATTATTACAAGCACTTATTATTACAAGAGAATGGGGACAAGATGTCCCGTGCTCCGGGAGGATAATTATGCACACCCCCGGACCTCCCTCTCCCATGTTCCCAGGAGTGGAGGTGAGTATTTCTAGTTTTTTTTTTACTTTTCCGAAGTGGTAGATTTCTTTTAAAGTATAAAACACTAAACCACTAGAGGGTGCTGCTCCAAAAGAAAAAAAAAAAACGACATCTATAATGTAAAAACACATATGGGAAGAGTTGTGATACTTGTCATGTGACATGAGAGGCGTGAGATGCTATATGTGACATCTCCTCCTCACAGTCCTCAGACACCTGATGATACAAGGTGCAGTACACACAGCACAACATGATGTGGACTCCCAGCAGGACAATCCTTCCAGGACTTCTACTGGTTATACTTATTACAGGTGAGGATGGGTTTTGTTACGTTACAGTGGTAATCATAAACCTTCCTGTCAGTATAATATTCTGTATTGTATCTAAATCTTACAATTTGTAATTAGCAAATGACTATTGACTTATTTTTTTCCAGATGTGCAGTCAGATGCTCAGGTGTCGCAGGTTCCGGATCTTCACGTTACAGAAGACCAAGATGTCACCCTGAGATGCACTCACAAAATATCAAATTACCAGCTTCTAATCTGGTACAAGCACATCCCTGGACTGGGACTGGAGATCTGTGATCATGGTATTGTCACAGCTAGTAACCTGAACCCAAGATACTCAATGACTATAGAGAGAAGTTCTCTCAGTACTGAGCTCCATATACAGAAGGTGAAGGGGGGAGACACAGCTGTGTATTACTGTGCAGTGAGAGACACAGTGACACTGATACACAGCAACACTGTGCAAGAATATAGGAAACATCGTCTTTAGCTTACACAGATGCTTAAGTGGAAGTTGTAACAAATTCTGTCACAATTCTGTCACAAATACATGAAATGGGAAACGCATCATTCATTTATTAAACTATAAAGATCTTTGGGATCCTACTAAAACAATATTTCCATACTATCTGTCAGAATTGCAAACTTGCAAATATTTTATAATATTTATCGGAATTTCCAGGCCCAACTATACTGAAAAAAGAAGTAATACATGGACATGCAATAGGTGTCTATGTAAATGATACAGTAAATTGTGAGTAAATGTCTTTTGAAACCCATTAACCAATCACTATGGGGTCTAGGAGCAAACTTCCACAAGCATGTAAATAGTTGCCAGTCTCTATATGAACAAATATTTAAAAGTTTCACCAGTAATGTTGATAGTCTAAGGCTATTTAGCATGATAGTACAGAGGTCATTAGTTTGCATCAGTATTTGGAATTCAAAATTAATGAATTCCAAGAATTCCTACACAAAACTCTCACCATGCTTGACCCCTAGATTGTCCAGCACAATCCACTGACAATCTGGGGTAGAGACAAAAATTCTTCTTTATTGTAGATTAAAATCCATTATGCAACCCCATGCACCATAGTAACTGGCAATGCCAAACAGTCTACACATTTCGATACGAAGTGCCTTAATCATGACCTGTTAGTTTGGCTGACACATATGACATTTTAAAAAGTCTACCTTACACGTCCTCATCATGTGATACCATGATATGGTTCACTGTTTAGAAATGAAGGAGCCAACCCAAACTAGCCAACCCACTCGCGGAAGGTTAGAATGTTCAAATAAATACATTGCACATGCATAAACATTTTTCTTTAAAACATTTAACTCATGTGTCTATCTTACAATGGGAAAAAAACTGCAATGATAAAATACCAGTGCTTGTTGCAGACTAATAGGAATTTTTTTACCCCCTGGCATGAAATACAACCAAGCGTAAACATCCAATATGTTTCGCGATTGAGGAATTTCCTTTTTAAATCGCCACCTCTGATAGGTTGAAAAACCTTTTCAATGCCTCTCCATGCAAAGCCTGTACTACTTTTATTATGTACATCTCTGAAATGCCTAAATGCTGCAGATACATTCACTGAATTATTGATAATGCCTGACAAATGTCTACATATTCTAATTTTCAATGGACTTTCTGTATGTCCCACAAATTGCTTCAAGCATATTTGGCACAAGATTATTTATAAAGTATTTTTAGTATTGCAGTTGATGTATGATTTAATCGGGAACTTTTAACTGTGAACAAAAATTGCAGACTTTGCACTGATGACGATCGCATTGAAAAACCCTGGTTAATGCCTCCAGGTACTATGTTTCTTAACAGAGGTGGCATTGGTAAACAAACTTAGGGTAACATAAGAACCAATAGTATTTTCTAGATTTTAGTCTTTCTTTTAGGTTATCTTTTTCCCTCACGAAGTCCGTATCATCCGTGCAATTACAAGGTTAAATAACAAATTCTTCATAAGGGATTATGCCCATCACATGTTGTTGTTGGGTGACACGACGTGGCAAACAGGGTAAAAGTACCTGAGGTATTTTTTCTGTATGGAATAGTTTTGACTCTTTTGTCTACAATCTGTAATTCAATATGTAGAAATACAATATTATTGCCACCAAACACATGAGTGAATCTAAGATTCTTCTGATTTTCTTTTAGGTGGTGGACAAATTAAGGTACTTTAAGAGTCTCTCCACACCCAGACTAAGTTGTCTATATAGCCACCAAACCAGGCCATTTGACTTTTAAATGGTTTGTTATCAGCAAAAAGATCTTCCCATCTTATATAAAGAAATTATTTTCAAACAATAACTTGGTGGCCAAAAGAAAAAATTGCTTAAGAATGTCACTAAACTGCTGTACTTATGAAGGTGTCTTCTCAAAAAGTGTAGGCCAAGATGGGTAATAGAGGAATAAAGTGGGGTCACATCACACGTGGCCCACCTAAAATCCTCTTGCCATGTAAACTTCTCCAAGATCTGTGAGCATATGTTTTGTGTCCAGCAGAAACAGCTTATTTCGGTAATATTTCTCAATTAATAGCTGCTCCCTATGTACAAGTGTATAACTACTATAAAACTGCACCTATGTACAAGAATACAACTACTATAATACTTCCCCCTATGAACAAGAAGATAACTACTATAATACAGTCCCATATGTGCAAGAATGTTACTACTATAATACTGCCCCCTATGTACAAGAATATAACTACTATAACACTGCCCCCTATGTACTAGAATATAATACTATAATACAGCCCCTATGTACTAGAATATAACTACTATAATACTGCTCCCCTATGTACTAGAATATATCTACTATAACACCGCTCCTATGTACAAGAATGTAAGTACTGTAATACTGCCTCTATGTGCACCTGAGTGCTTCACATAGAGGGAGTAGAGGAAGTCCTGTGTAAGAAAACAAAGGGAGTAAGGCTGCAGCAGGCCAATGTAAAATATGGACCTATGGGGTGCAGTAGACCAGTGTAATTTATCTACATGCCTGCACCCAATGACCCCAAAATACATGCAGAAATACTACACTAGGCCTCACTATCTTTCCTTCAACAGGAATTGCTATGCCGTGATTAGCAGAAAGTGTCACACTTTCTAAAGGATTGTCAGAAGTAAAATTTAGCATCTCAATATGCGTCAAAAAAATATAAATATGTATGCAAGAAAGGAGATAGGGTAGGGGGAAGAGGCTTTTAACCCCAACATTATGGTCCTTATGGTCATTTTGTACCTTGTACTAAACTTAATGTGACTTTTGTGCTTTTAGTATTATGTTCTTCTATAAATCTGCCTCTGACTACAATTTTTGACATGACCTATTACTCCTCCTGGGGTGTCCTTGAACCCTCAGATGACAAGTGTAGCACAGACCATCTTATGATGCTTCCTTGAAGAGCTCCAAAGCTTGAATGAGCAGTAAGACTGGCACAGTAGAACCTGGCCCTTATGATGTCATAGTCAAAGTCTCCAAGGAGCTAAACTAAGACACGCGCAGTGTTCCATTTTATGCAAGTTAGCCTCACAGTTTCTTCTGGTGGCTTCCAACTTGAGTCTTCTCCTCTTGGGAAGCCATTTTCAATCTCCATTGCCAAGCTTCTCTGACACACAAATGGAACTTGCAAGCACCTAAAATGAAGACAACTCTTCAACCTCTACAAAGTGTAAAAGGTAAGGCCAAACAGGGGTACAGCCATCTCTATTAATGCTTTTTAATATAAATTTTTTAGTTTGCATGAGTCATAGCTATATTCATGTTGATGCTTCAGATGTTGCTGAATTCTTGGGAATTTTCCTACAAGTTTATATAAATGAAGCATGGATAAACCTACTTAAAAGGATTTAACTTAGGGCAAAGGAGGACAATGACACAATTGGTTGGATGTAGAGAACATAAATGCACTTCATGAAGCCGGTCTTACATCCAGGTCCATGCTTCCACTAGACGTAGGTCTTTGATTCCAATGAAAGAGAAAAACTTTTGGTTGGATTATTACAGAATGGTGTTTAGCAGTGTAAACAAGTATCTTGGCTGATGCTTCTTTGCATTGAGAAAGGTGGGCATGGGGAGAGGATGTCTAGATTGTGACTTGTCCTCTGGGTAATATGCATCAAAAACAAAAATATGTGTGGTAAGAAAGATGATAATTTAGGGGGAAGAGGCCACTAACCTCAATCTTATGGTCATTTTGTACCTTGCATTAAACGTAATGTAACTTTTGTGCTTTTAGTATTATGTTCTTCTATAAATCTGCCTCTGACTACCATTTTTGACATGACCTATTACTCCTCCTGGGGTGTCCTTGAACCGTCAGATGACAAGTGAAGCACAAACCATCTTCTGATGCTTCCTTGAAGAGCTCCAAAGCTTGAATGAGCAGTAAGACTGGCACAGCAGAACCTGGCCCTTATGATGTCATAGTCAAAGTCTCCAAGGAGCTAAACTAAGACATGCGCAGTGTTCCATTTTATGCAAGTTAGCCTCACAGTTTCTTCTGGTGGCTTCCAACTTGAGTCTTCTCCTCTTGGGAACCATTTTCATCTCCATTGCCAAGTCTTCTCTGACACACAAATGGCATTGCAAGCACCTAAAATGAAGACAACTCTCTACAAAGGTAAAAAGGTTAAAGCACACACAGGGGTACAACCATCTCTATTAATGCTCTTTATATTAATTTTTCTTTGCATGAGTCATAACTATGATTGTTATGCTTCAGATGTTTGCTAAATCTTGGGAATTTTCTACAAGTTTATATAATGAACATTGGATAAACCTACTTAAAAGGATTTAACTTAGGGCAAAAGGACAATGACACAATTGGTTGGTGTAGAGAACAATGCCTTCATCAAGCAGGTCTTACATCCAGGTCATGCTTCCACAGACGTAGGTCTTTGATTCCAGAAAAAAAACTTTTGGTTGGATTATTACAGAATGGTGTGTTAGCAGTGAAACAAGTATTCTTGCTGATGCTTCTTTGCATTGAGAAAGGTGGGCTGGGAGAGGATCTCTAGATTGTGACTGTCCTCTGGGTATATGCATCAAAAACAAAAATATGTGTGGTAAGAAAGGGGATAATTTAGGGGAAGAGGCCAACTAACCTCAATCTTATGGCCATTTGTACCTTGCATTAAACTTAATGTGACTTTGTGCTTTTAGTATTATGTTCTGCAATAAATCTGCCTACTGATACCATTTTTGACATGACCTATTACTCCCTCCTGGGGTCCTTGAACCCTCAGATGACAAGTGTAGCAAACACATCTTCTGATGCTCCTTGAAGAGCTCCAAAGCTTGAATGAGCAGTAAACTGGCACAAGCAGAACCGGCCCTTATGATGTCATATCAAAGTCTCCAAGAGCTAAACTAGACATGCGCAGTGTTCTCCATTTTATGAAGTTAGCCTCAGTTTTCTTTGGTGGCTTCAACTTGAGTCTTTCCTCTCTTGGGAAGCCATTTTCATCTCCATTGCCAAGCTTCTCTGACACACAAATGGCACTTACAAGCACCTAAAATGAAGACAACTCTCTACAAAGGTAAAAAGGTAAGAGCACAACAAGGGGTACAGCCATCTTATTAATGCTTTTAATATTAATTTTTCAGTTTGCATGAGTCATAACTAATTGATGTTGAGCTTCAGATGTTGCTAAATCTTGAATTTCCTGATTTTATATAAATGAAGTATGGAATAAACCTACTTAAGGATTTAACTTAGGGCAAAGAGGACAATGACACAATTGGTTGGATTAGAGAACATAATGCACTTCATCAAGCAGGTCTTACATCCAGGTTCTATGCTTCCACTAGACGTAGGTCTTTGATTCCAACAAAGAGAAAAACTTTGTTTGGATTATTACAGAATGGTGTTTAGCAGTGTAAACAAGTATTGGCTGATGCTTCTTTGCATGGAAAGGGGGCACGGGGAGAGGATTTCTAGATTGTACTTGTCCTCTGGGTAATATGCATCAAAACAAAAATATGGTGTAAGAAAGGGGATATTTAGGGGGAAGAGGCCACTAACCTCAATCTTATGGTCATTTTGTACCTTGCATTAAACTTATTTGACTTTTGTGCTTTTAGTATTATGTTCTGCTATAAATCTGCCGCTCTGACTACATTTTTGACATGACTATTACTACTCTCCTGGGGTGTCCTTGAACCCTCAGATGACAAGTGTAGCCAAACCATCTTTGATGCTTCCTTGAAGAGCTCCAAAGCTTGAATGACAGTAGACTGGCACAGAGACCTGGCCCTTATGATGTCATAGTCAAAGTCTCCAGGAGCTAAACTAAGACGCGCAGTTGTTCCATTTTATGCAAGTTAGCCTCACAGTTTCTCTGGTGGCTTCAACTTGAGTCTTCTCTCTTGGTAAGCCATTTTCAATCTCCATTGCCAAGCTTCTCTGACACACAAATGGAACTTGCAAGCACTAAAATGAAGACAACTCTCTACAAAGGTAAGTAAAGCACAGCACGGGTACAGCACATGCCTCTCTATTAATGCTCTTTAATATTAATTTTTCAGTTTGCATGAGTCATAACTATATTGATGTGATGCTTCAGATGTTGCTAAAATACTAATCTGGAATTTCCTACAAGTTTATATAAATGAAGTATGGATAAACCTACTAAAGAGATTTAACTTAGGGCAAAAGAGGACAATGACACAATTTGGTTGATGTAGAGAACTAATGCACTTCATCAAGCGGTCTTACATCCAGGTCCATGCTTCCACTAGACGTAGGTCTTTGATTCCAATGAAAGAAAAAATTTGGTTGGTATTACAGTGGTGTTTAGCAGTGTAAACAAGTATCTTTGGGCTGATGCTTTCTGCATGAGAAAGGTGGGCACGGGAGGAAGTGTCTAGATTGTGACTTGTCCTCTTGGGTAATATGCATCAAAAACAAAAATATGTGTGGTAAGAAAGGGATAGTTTAGGGGGAAGAGGCCACTAACTCAATCTTATGGTCATTTTGTACCTTGCATTAAACTAATTTGACTTTGTGCTTTTAGTATTATTTCTGTCTGCATATAATCTGCCTCTGACTACATTTTTGACATGACCTATTACTCTCCTGGGGTGTCCTTGAACCCTCAGATGACAAGTGTAGCACAGACCATCTTTGATGCTTCCTTGAAGAGCTCCAAAGCTTGAATGAGCAAAAGACTGGCACAGCTAGAACCTGGCCCTTATGATGATGTCAGTCAAAGTCTCCAGGAGCTACTAGACACGCAGTGTTCCATTTTATGCAAGTTAGCCTCACAGTTTTCTTCTGGTGGCTTCCAACTTGAGTCTTTCCTCTGGGGAAGCCATTTTCAATCTCCATGGCCAAGCTTCTCTGACACACAAATGGACTTGCAAGCACTAAATGAAGACACCTTCTACAAAGGTAAAAGGTAAGCCAACAAGGGTACAGCCATCTGTATTAATGCTCTTTTAATATTAATTTTCAGTTTGCATGAGTCATAACTATATTGATGTTGATGCTTCAGATGTTGCTAAAACTTGCTGGAATTTTCCTACAAGTTTATATATTGAAGTATGGATAAACTACTTAAAAGGATTTAACTTAGGGCAAAGGACAATGACACAATTTGGTTGGAGTGAGAGAACATAAATGCACTTCATGACAGTCTTACATCCGTATCCATGCTTCCACTAGACGTAGGTCTTGATTCCAAGAAAGAGAAAACTGGTTGGATTATTCGAACAGTGGTTTTAGCAGTATAACAAGTATCTGGCTGATGCTTCTTGCATTGAGAAAGGTGGGCAGGGGAGAGGATGTCTAGATTGTGACTTGTCCTCTGGGTAATATATGCATCAAAAACAAAATATGTGGTGGATAGAAAGGGGATATTTAGGGGGAAGAGGCCACTAACCCTAATCTTTGGTCATTTTGTACCTTGCATTAAACTAATGTGACTTTTGTGCTTTTAGTATATTTCTGCTAAATCTGCCTCTGACTACCATTTTTTAGACATTGACCTATTGTCAGGCTTCGGTTTGGATCCACTGGCACCACTGCGCAGACATGCCACTCCTTTGACCCTTCTTACGCTGCAACAGCGAGTCTATGTACCCGTTTTCACCTAAGCCCCCCAAAGCGTTAGACCAGCTCGCTGTGAACCCAAACTCCACCGATCGTTCCTTCAGAGTGACTTGTCTGCCAGAGGCGGCACAAGGTTTTAGGACAAGACGGCCCCATTCAATCAATCCTGGTCAACAGGCCTGCACATCGGGTCAAGGCTAGCGCGGCAGAGATGCAACCTCGGTTCAATATCGAGTCCAGCAAACAGGAGTCAGCAGGGAGGTACTGGAACACATTAACCGCTGCCGTAGGAACACAGGTATCAACGAATCGGAACTTGGAGAGCTCAGTCACAGGAACTGGAGGACACAGTACCAGGAGACACAGGTTACCAGGAGAACCAGTGATCACTAGGAGTAGACCAGCTAAATCGCGCTAAGCTTCTCTCGGCTTTGAGGCACAAATGATCGCAGGCTTGCAGGAAGGGCATAGAGCTCTACATAGATTTCGGGCAAATATGGCCGGCCAATTAATGGCGCGGCCTTGTGGCATCTTTAAAATCTATTGAGACAACGAGGCTACAGCGCGAGCGCCCTAGAGCAGTGGGACGGCGGTAACCTGCGGAGAGATAAGCGAGCCGGGAGTCCCGGCCAGGGTGAAGAACAGGCTGGCGGCGCGCTGACGGGGGCTGGGCGTGGCACGGGGTGAGCCCGCGACCGACTTCGATATGGGTCCGGCGGGACCACCCGTGACATGTACCCCCCACCCTTCGGCCTCCCCCCTTTCGGGCTGGAGAAATTACTGCAGGGATCACGATCCAAAATTGTCATCAGGTCCCAGACACTCTTCTGGTGTTGTGATGAGTCCGCCAGTGGAGTGGGGGGAACATACTTGCCGGGAGAAGCGTTCAGAATCAACAGTTTCTCAGCAAAGATACTGGACAGGAATTGGGGATTGGCGTCATAAGTAGTGAGGAGGCGGAGTTATCGCCATGGATTATGCCTGAACACCGGTCGACGGTCCCCAGAAACAGTTGGACCCAGCTTGTAACTGGAATCTCAAACGGACATCTTGGATGACAGCCACGACTTTGTCACCCGGAGGAGAATATAGGGTAGGAGATCTTTTCTCTTTGTCCGCTTGTAGGTTTTTCTTGTTCACGGCGGATTGCCTGAGTAAAGACTGACGAGTCTGTTCCCAAAGTTTGAGGTCTTCTACCAACTACTTCCACAGCAGGAACGTCCAAGCAGAAAGGACTGAGAGAGTGAAGAGTTGGTCGTGGATGTCTCCCTAGACAATGAAGACAAAGGTCTGGCAACCTGCGCAACTCAAAGTTCAGGGAGTTGAAGGAGAAACTCAGCGCCATGGGAGAGAGTGGCCAGTCATCTTGTCTGCGGCTGATAGCAAACCTGACAGAGATAAGCTAAGCGCTAAGTCTATTAACCCTCTCGACTTCTTCCTTCACTGAAGAGGGTGATACGCTGAGGAAAAGTCCAATTTCACTGCGAGTTGACTCGCACAGAGAACGCCAGATCCGGGAAACAAAACTGAACTCTACGGAGATACTATGTGCCGGGAAGACCATGAAGCCGGAAGAATGTGACGCTGAAGAACTGGCAAGGCGAGGAGCACGACGGTAGACCTGGCCTGCGGAACAAAAGAGACATTTTGGAGAACCATCAGTTACCACCCAGATACAGTATTCCCAGAGGAACAGGGAAGATCCGCTGACAAAGTCCATGCAACGTGAGACATGGCAACTGGGTATCGGCAACGGCATCAGGAGACCGGCGGGTTTGAGGCGTGATGGTTTATACGAGCAAAGAGATGCAGGACCACAAATCCCGTACGTCTTGGACCAGACTTGGCCACCAATAATAGCGAGAAATGAGGGCTAAGGAGCGCTGCACCCCAGTGATGCCCGGCCACACGAGAACAATGTCCCCAGGTCAAGATCTTTCTCCGAAGAGCAGTCGGACATACGTCTGCCAGGAGGGAGCTGCCGGAGGTCTACTGGAGCAGACACAACCAGGATTCGGAGGATGATATGCCGAGGAGCCGTTCTTCCCAATAACATCAAGGCACATGAAGGGCATCTGCCTTGATGTTCTCTTCTCAGTCTGGACGAAAATGGATCAAAAATTAAAAACGCGAAAAGAAAAGGGACCAGCGGGCTTGTCTTGGATTTGAGACTTGAGCAGTCTGTAGGTACAGGAGGTTCTTGTGGTCGAATATACACTGACCGGGTGACGAGACTCCTTCCAGAAGATAGTTGCCACTCTTCCAATGGCGATGTTTATAGCCAGGAGTTCCCGATCTCCTACTGGTGTAGTTTCCTCTCAGCCGCCGAGAAAGGTTCTGGAAAAGAAGCCACAGGAAGTGTTCGGGCCTTTGGGCCTTTCTGAGTGAGACATGCTCCAGCACCCACGAGGAAGGCGTCAACCTCAAGTTGGAAGGGTTTCTCTAAATCGGGTCCGTCAGAACAGGAGCAGAGGCGAGCAGACTTCAGTCTAAGAATGCGCTTCCTCCGCAACTGGAGACCAGTGTCTGGATCAGCACTTTTTTATTAGAGCCACAATGGGAGATACGAGGGAAGAGAGTGAAATGAATTGCCGGTAATAAATTAGCGAAACAAGGATCTTCTGTATGGGCACGAAGTCCCACTGGGCGAGGCCACTAGAGTACCGCAGACAACTTGCTGGATCCATCTGTAGGCCTTTATCGAGATTATGTATCCTAGAAATGGAAGGCTCTTCTGATGGAATTGGCATCTTCTCCAGTTAGCATAGAGGCGATGCTCTTAGGCGCCTAAGAACTTGCCGTACATGCATTGATGAACCCAGATCAGATAGAAGACCAAGAATGTCACTCTAGAACAACGACACAGGTGTATAGCGGTCCTGAAATGTCGTTCACATTCCTAAAGACTGCAGGCGCATTACACAGTCCAAAGGGCATGACCAGGTACTCAAAGTGCCCGTCTCGGGTGTTTAAAGGCGTCTTCCATCATCGCCCTCCTGGATGCGGATAAGATTATAGGCCCTCTCTAGGTCCCAATTCTGAGAGAGTTTTCACAAGGGGTACAGCCATCTCTATTAATGCTCTTTAATATTAATTTTTCAGTTTGCATGAGTCATAACTATATTGATGTTGATGCTTCAGATGTTGCTAAAATCTTGGGAATTTTCCTACAAGTTTATATAAATGAAGCATGGATAAACCTACTTAAAAGGATTTAACTTAGGGCAAAAGAGGACAATGACACAATTGGTTGGATGTAGAGAACATAAATGCACTTCATCAAGCAGGTCTTACATCCAGGTCTATGCTTCCACTAGACGTAGGTCTTTGATTCCAACGAAAGAGAAAAACTTTTGGTTGGATTATTACAGAATGGTGTTTAGCAGTGTAAACAAGTATCTTGGGCTGATGCTTCTTTGCATTGAGAAAGGTGGGCATGGGGAGAGGATGTCTAGATTGTGACTTGTCCTCTGGGTAATATGCATCAAAAACAAAAATATGTGTGGTAAGAAAGGGGATAATTTAGGGGGAAGAGGCCACAACCTCAATCTTATGGCCATTTTGTACCTTGCATTAAACTTAATGTGACTTTTGTGCTTTTAGTATTATGTTCTGCAATAAATCTGCCTCTGAATACCATTTTTGACATGACCTATTACTCCTTCTGGGGAGTCCTTGAACCCTCAGATGACAAGTGTAGCACAGACAATCTTCTGATGCTTCTTTGAAGAGCTCCAAAGCTTGAATGAGCAGTTAGACTGGCACAGCAGAACCTGGCCCTTATGATGTCATAATCAAAGTCTCCAAGGAGCTTAACTATGACATGCGCAGTGTTCCATTTTATGCAAGTTAGCCTCATAGTTTCTTATGGTGGCTTTCAACTTGAGTCTTTTTCTCTTGGGAAGCCATTTTCAATCTCCATTGCCAAGCTTCTCTGACACACAAATGGCACTTACAAGCATCTAAAATGAAGACAACTCTCTACAAAGGTAAAAAGGTTAGGCACAAACAAGGGGCACAGCCATCTGTATTAATGCTTTTTAATATTAATTTTTCAGTTTGCATGAGTCATAACTATATTGATGTTGATGCTTCAGATGTTGCTGAAATCTAGGGAATTTTCCTAGAAGTTTTTATAAATGAAGTATGGATAAACCTACTTAAACGGATTTAACTTAGGGCAAAAGAGGACAATGACACAATTGGTTGGATGTAGAGAACATAAATGCACTTCATCAAGCAGGTCTTAAATCCAGGTCCATGCTTCCACTAGACGTAGGTCTTTGATTCCAATGAAAGAGAAAAACTTTTGGTTGGATTATTACAGAATGGTGTTTAGCAGTGTAAACAAGTATCTTGGGCTGATGCTTCTTTGCATTGAGAAAGGTGGGCACGGGGAGAGGATGTCTAGATTGTGACTTGTCCTCTGGGTAATATGCATCAAAAACAAAAATATGTGCGGTAAGAAAGGGGATAGTTTAGGGGGAAGAGGCCACTAACCTCAATCTTATGGTCATTTTGTACCTTGCATTAAACTTAATTTGACTTTTGTGCTTTTAGTATTATATTCTGCTATAAATCTGCCTCTGACTACAATTTTTGACATGACCTATTACTCCTCCTGGGGTGTCCTTGAACCCTCAGATGACAAGTGTAGCACAGACCATCTTATGATGCTTCCTTGAAGAGCTCCAAAGCTTGAATGAGCAGAAAGACCGTCACAGCTGAACCTGGCCCTTATGATGTCATAGTCAAAGTCTCCAAGGAGCTTAACTATGACACGCGCAGTGTTCCATTTTATGCAAGTTAGCCTCACAGTTTCTTCTGGTGGCTTCCAACTTGAGTCTTTTCCTCTGGGGAAGCCATTTTCAATCTCCATTGCCAAGCTTCTCTGACACACAAATGGCACTTGCAAGCATCTAAATTGAAGACATCTGTCTACAAAGGTAAAAAGGTTAGGCGCAAACAAGGCGTACAGCCATCTGTATTAATGCTTTTTAATATTAATTTTTCAGTTTGCATGAGTCATAACTATATTGATGTTGATGCTTCAGATGTTGCTAAAATCTTGGGAATTTTCCTACAAGTTTATATAAATGAAGTATGGATAAACCTACTTAAAAGGATTTAACTTAGGGCAAAATAGGACAATGACACAATTGGTTGGATGTAGAGAACATAAATGCACTTCATGAAGCAGGTCTTACATCCAGTTCCATGCTTCCACTAGACGTAGGTCTTTGATTCCAACGAAAGAGAAAAACTATAAGTTGGATTATTTCAGAACAGTGTTTAGCAGTATAAACAAGTATCTTGGGCTGATGCTTCTTTGCATTGAGAAAGGTGGGAATGGGGAGAGGATGTCTAGATTGTGACTTGTCCTCTGGGTAATATGCATCAAAAACAAAAATATGTGCGGTAAGAAAGGGGATAATTTAGGGGGAAGAGGCCACTAACCTGAATCTTATGGTCATTTTGTACCTTGCATTAAACTTAATGTGACTTTTGTGCTTTTAGTATTATATTCTGCTATAAATCTGCCTCTGACTACCATTTTTGACATGACCTATTGTCAGGCTTGCGGGTTGTGGATCCACTGGACCACTGCAGACGATGACTCAAGCCACTACCTGGGACCGGAGTCTAAGTGGTACCCGGTTTTCACCAGAGCCCGCCGCAAAGCGGGTTAGACAAGCTGCGGCGTGATACCACCAGGTCGTTCCTCAGACGTGACTTGTCTGCAGAGGCGGCCAAGGTTGAGGTACAAGAACGGCAATCAATCTCGTGGTGAAAGTCCAGGCACAGGGTCAAGGCAGGCGGCAGAGATGCAACGTCAGGGTTCAATCCGAGGTCAGCAACAGGAGGTCCAAGCAGGGGGTACGGGAACACAGAACAGCTGCACGGAGGAACACAGGTATACGGAATACGGAAACTTGGAGGAGCTCAGGTAACACAGGAACATGGAGGGACACAGGAACGCAGGAGACACAGGAACGCAGGAGACACAGGAACGCAGGAGACTCAGGAACGCAGGCTAATCGCAGTAAAGCTTTCTCTCAGGCTGTGAGGCACAAAGATCCGGCAGGGCTTGCAGGAAGAGGCAGGCTTACATAGATTTGGGCAATATGGCCAGCGCCAATTAATGGCGCGCTGGCTCTTTAAATCTTGAGAAGGAGCCGCGCGAGCGCCCTAGCAGTCGGGGACGCGCGCGTACCGCGGAGGGAAGCGAGCCGGGAGCCGGGCCAGGTGAGACGCGCTGGCGGCGCGCTGACGGGGGCTGGGCAGCACGGGTGAGCCCGCGACCCGCGATATGGGTCGCGGGACCACCCGTGACAGTACCCCCCCCCCTTCGGCCTCCCCCTCCTTCTGGGCTGGAGAAATTTCTGCAGGAGATCACGATCCAAAATATTGTCATCAGGCTCCCACGACACTCTTCTGGTGTTGGTGGAGTCCGCCACTGGAGTGGGGGGAAGAACGTGCCGGGAGAAGCGATTCAGAATCACAGGTTTCAGCAAAGATACGTGGAAAGAATTTGGGATGCGCATAGTAGGAGGAAGGCGGAGTTTATACGCCACTGGATTAATGCGCTGTAACACCTCGAACGGTCCCAGAAAACGTGGACCCAGCTTGTAACTGGGAATCTTCAAACGGACATACTTGGATGACAGCCACACTTTGTCACCTGGAGAGAATATGGGAGGAGACCTGCGTTTCTTGTCCGCTTGAGTTTTTGTACGGGCGGATGCCTGAAGTAAAGACTGACGAGTCTGTTCCCAGATAGTTTTGAGGTCTTCTACCAACTCTTCCACAGCAGGAACGTCAGCAGACACGGAGAGAGGAAGAGGTGGTCGTGGATGTCTCCCATAGACAATGAAGAAAGGAGTGGCACCGGCAGACTCAAAGTTCAGGGAGTTGAAGGAGAACTCAGCCCATGGGAGCAGAGTGGACCAGTCATCTTGTCTGGCGGAGACAAAATGACAGAGATAACAACCTAAGGTCTGATTAACCCTCTCGACTTGTCCATTCGACTGAGGGTGATACGCTGAGGAAAAGTCCAATTTCACCTGGAGTTGACTGCACAGAGAACGCCAGATCCGGGAAACAAACTGAACTCTACGGTCAGATACTATGTGCCGGGGAAGACCATGAAGCCGGAAGATGTGAGTGAAGAACAGACTGGCAAGGCGAGGAGCAGACGGTAGACCTGGCAGCGGAACAAAATGAGACATTTTGGAGAACCGATCAGTTACCACCCAGATTACAGTATTCCCAGAGGAACAGGGAAGGTCCGTGACAAAGTCCATGGCCACGTGAGACCATGGGCAACTGGGTATCGGCAACGGCATCAGGAGACCGGCAGGTTTGAGGCGTGATGGTTTATTACGAGCACAAGAGATGCAGGAAGCCACAAAATCCCGTACGTCTTGGACCAGACTCGGCCACCAATAATAGCGAGAAATGAGGGCTAAGGAGCGCTGCACCCCAGGATGCCCGGCCACACGAGAACAATGTCCCCAGGTCAAGATCTTCTTCCGAAGAGCAGGTCGGACATACGTCTTGCCAGGAGGGAGCTGCCGGAGGTCTACTGGAGCAGCCACAACCAGCCGTTCCGGAGGGATGATATGCCGAGGAGCCGGTTCTTCCCCAATAACATCAGAGGCACATGAGAGGGCATCTGCCTTGATGTTCTTCTCAGCTGGACGAAAATGGATCAAAAAATTAAAACGTGAAAAGAAAAGGGACCAGCGGGCTTGTCTTGGATTGAGACGTTGAGCAGTCTGGAGGTACAGGAGATTCTTGTGGTCAGAATATACACTGACCGGGTGACGAGCTCCTTCCAGAAGATAGTGCCACTCTTCCAAGGCGAGTTTAATAGCCAGGAGTTCCCGATCTCCTATGGAGTAGTTCCTCTCAGCCGCAGAGAAGGTTCTGGAAAAGAAGCCACAGGTAAGTGTTCGGCCTTTGGGCCCTTTCTGAGTGAGCACAGCTCCAGCACCCACGGAGGAGGCGTCAACCTCAAGTTGGAAGGGTTTCTCTAAATCTGGTCGCGTCAGAACAGGAGCAGAGGCGAAGGCAGACTTCAGTCTAGAGAATGCTGCTTCCTCCGCAACTGGAGACCAGTGTCTGGGATCAGCACCTTTTTTAGTTAGAGCCACAATGGGAGATACGAGGGAAGAGAAGTGAGGAATGAATTGCCGGTAATAATTAGCGAAACCAAGGAATCTCTGTATGGCACGAAGTCCCACTGGGCGAGGCCACTGAAGTACCGCAGACAACTTGCTTGGATCCATCTGTAGGCCTTTATCGGAGATTATGTATCCTAGAAATGGAAGGCTCTTCTGATGGAATTGGCACTTCTCCAGCATAGAGGCGATTGGCTCTTAGGCGCCTAAGAACTTGCCGTACATGCATTTGATGAGACTCCAGATCAGGAGAGAAGACCAAGATGTCATCTAAGTAAACAACGACACAGGTGTATAGCAGGTCTCTGAAAATGTCGTTCACGAATTCCTGAAAGACTGCAGGCGCATTACACAGTCCAAAGGGCATGACCAGGTACTCAAAGTGCCCGTCTCGGGTGTTAAAGGCGGTCTTCCATTCATCGCCCTCCTGGATGCGGATAAGATTATAGGCCCCTCTAAGGTCCAATTTAGAGAAGATTTTAGCTCCACGAAGGCGGTCAAAGAGTTCCGTGATTAACGGCAATGGATACCGGCTCTTTATTGTCACCTTATTGAGACCCCGATAGTCAATGCAGGGACGAAGAGAACCATCTTTCTTGGCCACAAAGAAGAAGCCGGCACCGGCAGGAGAAGAGGACTTGCGGATGAACCCCTTCTGTAGATTCTCCTTGATATAGGCCGACATGGCCGCAGTTTCAGGCACGGACAGCGGGTAAACGCCATGTGAGGGGTTATATACAGGAGAGGATACAAGCCATGTGAGGCGTTATATACAGGAGTTTCAGGCTTGCGGATTGTGGATCCACTGGACCACTGCAGATGATGACTCAAGCCACTACCTGGGACCATAGCGGGATAGACATGCTGCGGCGTGGTACCGCCAGGTCATTCCTCAGGCGTGACTTGTCTGCAGACGGCAGAGATGCAACGTCAGGGTTCAATCCGGGGGCTCCATGCAGAGGGGTATGGGATCACACAGGACAGCAGCACGGAGGATCACTGGTACACGTAAACATGGAGGAGCTCAGGTAACACAGGAACACGGAGGGACACAGGAACACGGAGGGACACAGGAACGCAGGAGACACAGCAACGCAGGAGACACAGGAACGCAGGCCAATCGCAGTAAAGCTTTCTCTCAGGCTGTGAGGAACAAAGATCTGGCTGGGCTTGCAGGAAGAGGCAGGCTTATATAGATTTGGGCAATATGGCCAGCGCCAATTAATGGCGCGCTGGCCCTTTAAATCTCGAGAAGGAGCCGCGCGCGCCCTAGCAGTCGGGGACGCCCGCGGACCGTGGAGGGGAGCGAGCCGGGAGCCGGGCCAGGTGAGACGCGCTGGCGGGGGCTGGGCAGCACGGGTGAGCCCGCGACCCGCGATATGGGTGACAGTATCCCCCCCCCCCCCCCTTCCCCCTTCAACTTCCTCCTGGGCTGGAGAAATTTCTGCAGGAGATCCCGATCCAAAATATTGTCCTCAGACTCCCACGACCTCTCTTCTGGCCTGAATCCGTTCCAGTCAACCAAGAAGAACTGCTTCCTCCTTACCATCTTCATGTCCAGGATCTCCTTTACCTTGTAGGTGTTGGTGGAGTCCGCCACTGGAGTGGGAGGAGGAACGTGCCGGGAGAAGCGATTCAGAATGACAGGTTTCAGCAGAGACATGTGGAAAGAATTTGGGATGCGCATAGTAGAAGGAAGTCGGAGTTTATACACCACTGGATTAATGCGCTCTAATACCTCGAACGGTCCCAGAAAACGTGGGCCCAGCTTGTAACTGGGAATCTTCAAACGGACATACTTGGATGACAGCCACACTGTCACCGGGAGAGAATATGGGAGGAGACCTGCATTTCTTGTCCGCTTGAGTTTTTCTACCAACTCTTCCACAGCAGGAACATTAGCAGACTCGGAGAGAGGAAGAGGTGGTCGTGGATGTCTCCCATAGACAATGAAGAAAGGAGTGGCACCGGCAGACTCAGAGTTCAGGGAGTTGTAGGAGAACTCAGCCCATGGGAGCAGAGTGGACCAGTCGTCCTGTCGGGCGGAGACAAAATGACGGAGATAACAACCTAAGGTCTGATTAACCCTCTCGACTTGTCCATTCGACTGAGGGTGATACGCTGAGGAAAAGTCCAATTTCACCTGGAGTTGACTGCACAGAGAACGCCAGAACCGGGAAACGAACTGAACTCCACGGTCAGATACTATGTGCCGGGGAAGACCATGAAGCCGGAAGATGTGAGTGAAGAACAGACTGGCAAGGCGAGGAGCAGACGGTAGACCTGGCAGCGGAACAAAATGAGACATTTCGGAGAACCGATCATTTACCACCCAGATGACAGTATTCCCAGGGGAACAGGGAAGGTCCGTGACAAAATCCATCGCCACGTGAGTCCACGGGCAACTGGGTATCGGCAACGGCATCAGGAGACCAGCAGGTTTGAGGCGTGATGGTTTATTACGAGCACAAGAGATACAGGAAGCCACAAAATCCCGTACGTCTTGGACCAGATTCGGCCACCAATAATAACGAGAAATGAGGGCTAAGGAGCGCTGCACCCCAGGATGCCCGGCCACACAAGAACAATGTCCCCAAGTCAAAATCATCTTCCGAAGAGCAGGTCGGACATAAGTCTTGCCAGGAGGGAGCTGCCGGAGGTCTACTGGAGCAGCCACAACCAGCCGTTCCGGAGGGATGATATGCCGAGGAGCCAGTTCTTCCCCAATAACATCAGAGGCGTGTGAGAGGGCATCTGCCTTGATGTTCTTCTCAGCTGGACAAAAATGGATCAAAAAATTAAAACGTGAAAAGAAAAGGGACTAGCGGGCTTGTCTTGGATTGAGACGTTGAGCAGTCTGGAGGTACAGGAGATTCTTGTGGTCAGAATATACACTGACCGGGTGACGAGCTCCTTCCAGAATGTAGCGCCACTCTTCCAAGGCGAGTTTAATAGCCACGAGTTCCCGATCTCATATGGAGTAGTTCCTCTCAGCCGCAGAGAAGGTTGTGGAAAAGAAGCCACAGGTAAGTGTTCGGCCTTTGGGCCCTTTCTGAGTGAGCACAGTTCCAGAACCCACGGAGGAGGCGTCAACCTCAAGTTGGAAGGGTTGCTCTAAATCTGGTCGCGTCAGAACAGGAGCAGAGGCGAAGGCAGACTTCAATCTTGAGAACGCATCCTCCGCAACTGGAGACCAGTGTCTGGGATCAGCACCTTTTTTAGTTAGAGCCACAATGGGAGATACGAGGGAAGAGAAGTGAGGAATGAATTGCCGGTAATAATTAGCGAAACCAAGGAATCTCTGTATGGCACGAAGTCCCACTGGGCGAGGCCACTGAAGTACCGCAGACAACTTGGTTGGATCCATCTGTAGGCCTTTATCGGAGATTATGTATTCTAGAAATGGAAGGCTCTTCTGATGGAATTGGCATTTCTCCAGTTTAGCATAGAGGCGATTGGCTCTTAGGCGCCTAAGAACTTGCCGTACATGCACTTGATGAGACTCCAGATCAGGAGAGAAGACCAAGATGTCATCTAAGTAAACAACGACACAGGTGTATAGCAGGTCTCTGAAAATGTCGTTCACGAATTCCTGAAAGACTGCAGGTGCATTACACAGTCCAAAGAGCACGACCAGGTACTCAAAGTGCCCGTCTCGGGTGTTAAAGGTGGTCTTCCATTCATCGCCCTCCTGGATGCGGATAAGATTATAGGCAACTCTACGGTCCAATTTAGAGAAGACTTTAGCTCCACGGAGGCGGTCAAAGAGTTCCGTGATTAACGGCAATGGATACCGGTTCTTTATTGTCACCTTATTGAGGTCCCGATAGTCAATGCAGGGATGAAGAGAACCATCTTTCTTGGCCACAAAGAAGAAGCCGGCGCCGGCAGGAGAAGAGGACTTGCGGATGAACCCCTTCTGTAGATTCTCCATGTAGGCCGACATGGCCGCAGTTTCAGGCACGGACAGCGGGTAAACTCGACCTCGTGGCGGGGTTGTTCCTGGAAGCAGTTCAATAGGGCAATCGTATGGACGATGCGGTGGCAAGGTCTCCTCTTTTCAGAGAAGACATCAGCATAGTCCAGGTAAGCAGTGGGAAGACCCTTCAGAGACTTGAGGGACAAGGAGGAAGGTATAGGCATCCAGGACCCCAGCGAAGAACCTCCCCAGTCTGCCAGTTAAGAACAGGTGCATGTCTCTGCAGCCACGGAAGATCCAATAGGACGGAGCAAGTGGAGCGGGGAAGTACGTAGAAAGACAGTCTCTCCATATGCAGGGCACCAACTTGCAGACACAGTGGTTCAGTGCGATACTGGACTGTATCTGAGAGAATCTGACCACTGACCGAAGAGATGACCAGGGGCTTGTCGAGGCGGTTCAATGGAATGTGATGCTGCGAGACCAGTGCAGCATCCACAAAATTTCCTGCGGACACGGAGTCCAAGAAGGCACACACTTGGAACTGGCTGCTCGTACCAATGCTGAGGAGCACAGGAATGGTCAAACATGGAGAAGCTTTGCACACACCTAGGGACGCTTCTCCCAAGAACCCTAGGTGTTGGCATTTCCCGAACGTTGGGGACGGACAGGACACATCCTGATGAAATGTTCACTCGCACAATAGAGGCAGAGGTCTCCCTGTCGTCTTCTATTGCGTTCCTGGGAAGAAAGTCTGGCTCCGTCCACCTCCATAGGCTCTTCGACAGACGGTACAACCAGTGACTGTAGCGGCCTCTGGAAGACCGGAGCCAGGCGAGGAAGACGTCTTGGTCGAGCTTGAGGCTGCTCGAGGAGAGACTCGTCGGAACACTCTCTAAATCGCACGTCTATGCAGTTGGCCAGAGAGATTAGACCACTCAGAGTGGACGGCAGATCACGAGTGGCCAGAGCGTCTTTAACATGGGAGGAGAGCCCCTTTTTGAAAGCTGCGGACAGGGCCGCGTCGTTCCAAGAGAGCTCCGAGGCCAGGGTACGGAACTGCACGGCATACTCTCCAACAGATGAATTGCCCTGATGTAGATTCAACAATGCAGTCTCAGCAGAGGATGCCCGTGCTGGTTCTTCGAAAACAGACCGGAATTCTGACAGAAATGCCCAGAGTGTAGCAGTGACCGGGTTGTCTCTGTCCCAAAGCGGAGTAGCCCAGGCCAGGGCTTTCCCGGAGAGGAGGCTGAGAATAAATGCCACTTTGGAACGCTCTGTGATGAATTGGGACGGCATGAGCTCTATGTGTAGAGAACACTGGGTGATGAAGCCCCTGCATAGCTTGGGATCCCCGTCATACTTGCCGGGCATAGAAAGACGTGGCCTGGGTTCGGTAGCACGAAGGACAGCTGGAGTAGCTGGAGTTGCAAGAACAGCTTCAGGGACCTGTTGCTGATGCTAGGTAGTTAGCAACTGTTGCAGCATGGCGGTGACTTGCTCCAGCTGCTCGCACTGTGCGGCAATCTGCCGAGATTGATGCATCACAATCGTAGCAAGATCGGGCCGACTAGGAGACAGAACCTGAGCAGGATCCATGGCCGGATCTTACTGTCAGGCTTGCGGGTTGTGGAAGATGACTCAAGCCACTACCTGGGACCAGAGTCTAAGTGGTACCCGCTTTTTACCAGAGCCCGCGGCAAGGCGGGTTAGACAAGCTGCGGCGTGGTACCACCAGGTCGTTCCTCAGGCGTGACTTGTCTGCAGTGGCGGCCAAGGTTGAGGTACAAGAACGGCAATCAATCTCGCGGTCAAAGTCCAGGCACAGGGTCAGGGCAGACGGCAGAGATGCAACGTCAGGGTTCAATCCGGGGTCAGCAACAGGAGGTCACAGCAGAGGGGTACGGGATCACAGAGAACAGCAGCACGGAGGATCACTGGTACACGGAAACACGGAGGAGCTCAGGTAACACAGGAACACGGAGGGACACAGGAACGCAGGAGACACAGGAACGCAGGGGACACAGGAACGCAGGCTAATCTCAGTAAAGCTTTCTCTCAGGCTGTGAGGCACAAAGATCCATCAGGGCTTGCAGGAAGAGGCAGGCTTATATAGATTTGGGCAATATGAGTACGTGGAAAGACAGTCTTTCCATATGCAGGGCACCAACTTGCAGACACAGGGGTTCAGTGCAGTACTGGACTGGATCAGAGAGGATCTGACCACTGACCGAAGAGATGACCAGAGGCTTGTCGAGGCGGATCACTGGAATGTGATGCTGCGAGACCAGTGCAGCATCCACAAAATTTCCTGCGGACCCTTGAGTCCAAGAAGGCAGACACTTGGAACTGGCTGCTCGTACCAACGCTGAGGAGCACAGGAATGGTGAAACGTGGAGAAGCTTCGCACACACCTAAGGACGCATCTCCCAAGAACCCTAGGTGGTAGCATTTCCCGAACCTAAGGACGCATCTCCCAAGAACCCTAGGTGGTAGCATTTCCCGAACATTGGGGACGGACAGGACACATCCTGATGAAATGCTCAGGACTCGCACAATAGAGGCAGAGATCTCCCTGTCATCTTCTGTTGCGCTCCTGGGAAGAGAGTCTGGCTCTGTCCACCTCCATAGGCTCTTCAACAGGCGGTACAGCCGGTGACTGGAGCGGCCTCTGGAAGACCGGAGCCAGGTGAGGAAGACGTCTTGCACGAGCTTGAGGCTGCTCGAGGAGAGACTCTTCGGCACGCTCTCTAAATCGCACGTCTATCCGGGTGGCCAGAGAGATTAGACCACTCAGAGTGGACGGCAGATCACGAGCGGCAAGAGCGTCTTTAACATGGGAGGAGAGCCCCTTTTTGAAAGCTGCGGACAGGGCCGCATCGTTCCAAATGCATCACAATCGTAGCAAGATCGGGCCGACTGGGAGACGGAACCTTAGCGGGATCCATGGCCGGATCTTACTGTCAGGCTTGCGGGTTGTGGATCCACTGGACCACTGCAGACGATGACTCAAGCCACTACCTGGGACCGGAGTCTAAGTGGTACCCGGTTTTCACCAGAGCCTGCCGCAAAGCGGGTTAGACAAGCTGCGGCGTGATACCACCAGGTCGTTCCTCAGGCGTGACTTGTCTGCAGTGGCGGCCAAGGTTGAGGTACAAGAACGGCAATCAATCTCGTGGTCAAAGTCCAGGCACAGGGTCAAGCAGGCGGCAGAGATGCAACGTCAGGGTTCAATCCGAGGTCAGCAACAGGAGGTCCAAGCAGGGGGTACGGGAACACAGAACAGCAGCACGGAGGAACACAGGTATACGGAAACACGGAGGAGCTCAGGTAACACAGGAACACGGAGGGACACAGGAACGCAGGAGACTCAGGAACGCAGGCTAATCGCAGTAAAGCTTTCTCTCAGGCTGTGAGGCACAATGATCCGGCAGGGCTTGCAGGAAGAGGCAGGCTTACATAGATTTGGGCAATATGGCCAGCGCCAATTAATGGCGCGCTAGCCCTTTAAGTCTTGAGAAGGAGCCGCGCGCTCCCTAGCAGTCGGGGACGCGCGCGGACCGCGGAGGGAAGCGAGCCGGGAGCCAGGCCAGGTGAGACGCGGTGGCGGCGCGCTGGCGGGGGCTGGGCAGCACGGGTGAGCCCGCGACCCGCGATATGGGTCGTGGGACCACCCGTGACACTTATTACTCCTCCTGGTGTGTCTTTGAACCCTCAGATGACAAGTGTAGCACAGACCATCTTCTGATGCTTCCTTGAAGAGTTTCAAAGCTTGAATGAGCAGTAAGACTGTCACAGCAGAACCTGGCCCTTATGATGTCATAGTCAAAGCCTCCAAGGAGCTTAACTATGACACGCGCAGTGTTCCATTTTATGCAAGTTAGCCTCTTAGTTTCTTCTGGTGGCTTCCAACTTGAGTCTTTTCCTCTGGGGAAGCCATTTTCAATCTCCATTGCCAAGCTTCTCTGACACACAAATGGCACCTGCAAGCACCTAAAATGAAGACAACTCTCTAAAAAGGTAAAAAGGTTAGGAAAAAACAAGGGGTACAGCCATCTCTATTAATGCTTTTTAATATAAATTTTTCAGTTTGCATGAGTCATAGCTATATTCATGTTGATGCTTCAGATGTTGCTGAATTCTTGGGAATTTTCCTACAAGTTTATATAAATGAAGCATGGATAAACCTACTTAAAAGGATTTAACTTAGGGCAAAAGAGGACAATGACACAATTGGTTGGATGTAGAGAACATAAATGCACTTCATCAAGCAGGTCTTACATCCAGGTCCATGCTTCCACTAGACGTAGGTCTTTGATTCCAATGAAAGAGAAAAACTTTTGGTTGGATTATTACAGAATGGTGTTTAGCAGTGTAAACAAGTATCTTGCCTGATGCTTCTTTGCATTGAGAAAGGTGGGCATGGGGAGAGGATGTCTAGATTGTGACTTGTCCCTAAGGACGCATCTCCCAAGAACCCTAGGTGGTAGCATTTCCCGAACGTTGGGGACGGACAGGACACATCCTGATGAAATGCTCAGGACTCGCACAATAGAGGCAGAGATCTCCCTGTCGATGAAATGCTCAGGACTCGCACAATAGAGGCAGAGATCTCCCTGTCATCTTCTGTTGCGCTCCTGGGAAGAGAGTCTGGCTCTGTCCACCTCCATATGTTCTGCTATAAATCTGCCTCTGACTACCATTTTTGACATGACCCATTACTCCTCCTGGGGTGTCCTTGAACCCTCAGATGACTGAGGATGTCTAGATTGTGACTTGTCTTCTGGGTAATATGCATCAAAAACAAAATAGGGTGGTAAGAAAGGGGATAATTTAGGGGGAAGAGGCCACAACCTCAATCTTATGGTCATTTTGTACCTTGCATTAAACTTAATGTGACTTTTGTGCTTTTAGTATTATGTTTGCTATAAATTGCCCTTGACTATCATTTTTGACATGACCTATTATCCTCCTGGGGTGTCCTTGAACCCTCAGATACAAGTGTAGCACAAACCATCTTCTGATGCTTCCTTGAAGAGCTCCAAAGCTTGATGAGCAGTAAGACTGGCACAGCAGAACCTGGCCTCTATTGATGTCATAGTCAAAGTCTCCAAGGAGCTAAACGAAGACATGAGAGTGTTCCATTTTATGCAAGTTAGCCTCACAGTTTCTTCTGGTGGCGTTCCAACTTGAGTCTTCTCCTCTTGGGAAGCCATTTTCAATCTCCATTGCCAGCTTCTCTGACACACAAAATGGAACTTGCAAGCACCTAATGAAGACAACTCTCTACAAAGGTAAAAAGGTAAAGCACCAAACAAGGGGTACAGCCATCTTTAATGCTTTTAATATAATTTTTCAGTTTGCATGAGTCAAACTATTGATGTTGATGCTTAGTGTTGCTAAAATCTGGGAAATTTTCCTACATAAACCTACTTAAAAAGGATTTAAATTAGGGCAAAAGAGGACAATGACACAATTGGTTGGATGTAGAGAACATAAATGCACTTCATCAAGCAGGTCTTACATCCAGGTCCATGCTTACACTAGACGTAGGTCTTGATTCAATGAAAGAGAAAAACTTGGTTGGATTGATTACAGAATGGTGTTAGCAGTGTAAACAAGATTTTGGGCTGATGCTTCTTTGCAGTGAGAAAGGTGGGCACGGGGAGGGATGAGGATGTCTAGATTGTGACTTGTCCTCTGGGTAATCATGCATCAAAAACAAAATAGTGTGTAAGAAAGGGGATAATTAGGGGGAGAGGCCACTAACCTCAATCTTATGGTATTTTGTACCTTGCATTAAACTTAATGTGGCTTTTGTGCTTTTAGTATTATGTTCTGCTATAAATGCCTCTGACTACCATTTTTGACATGACCTATTACTCTCTGGGGTGTCCTGAAACAGCAGATGAGAAGTGTAGCACAAACCATCCTGATGCTTCCTTGAAGAGCCAAAGATTGAATGAGCAGGAAGACTGGCAAAGCAGAACCGGCCCTTATGATGTCATAGTCAAAGTCTCCAAAGAGCTAAACTAAGACATGCACAGTGTTCCATTTTATGACAAGTTAGCTCACAGTTTCTTCGGTGGCTTCCAACTTGAGTCTTCTCTCTTGGAAGCCATTTTCAATCTCCATTGCCAAGCTTCTCTGACACACACAAATGGAACTTGCAAGCACCTAAAATGAAGACAACTCTCTCAAAGGTAAAAGGTAAAGCACCAACAAGGGGTACACCATCTATATAATGCTCTTAATATTAATTTTTCAGTTTGATGAGTCATAACTATATTGTGTTGATGCTTCAGATGTTGCTTAAAATCTTGGGAATTTTCTACAAGTTTTATAAATGGAAGTATGGATAAACTACTTAAAAGGATTTAACTTAGGGCAAAGAGGACAATGACACAATTGGTTGGATGAGAGAACTAATGCACTTCATCAAGAGGTTTACATCAGTGCCATGCTTCCATAGACGTAGGTCTTTGATTCCAATGAAAGAGAAAAAACTTTTGGTTGGATTATTACAGAATGGTGTTAGCAGTGTAAACAAGTATTTTGGGCTGATGTTCTTTGCAGTGAGAAGGTGGGCACCGGGGAGAGGGATGTCTAGATTGTGACTTGTCCTCTGGGTAATATGCATCAAAAACAAAATATATGTGTGGTAAGAAAGGGGATAATTTAGGGGGAAGAGGCCACTAACCTCAATCTTATGGTCATTTTGTACCTTGCATTAAACTTAATGTGACTTTCGTGCTTTTGTATTATGTTCTGCTATAAATCTGCCTCTGACTACCATTTTGACATGACCTATACTCCTCCTGGGGTGTGCCTTGAACCCTCAGATGACAAGTGTAGCACAAACCATCTTCTGATGCTTCCTTGAAAGCTCCAAAGCTGAATGAGCAGTTAAGACTGGACACAGAGAACCTGGCCCTTATGATGTCATAGTCAAAGTCTCCAAGAGCTAAACTAAGACATGCAGCATCAGTGTTCCATTTTTTATGCAAGTTAGCCTCACAGTTTTTCTGGTGGCTTCCAACTTGAGTCTTCTCCTCTTGGGACGGAAGCCATTTCAATCTCATTGCCAAGCTTCTCTGACACACAAATGGAACTTGCAAGCACCTAAATGAAGACAACTCTCTCCAAAGGTAAAAGGTAAAGCACAAACAAGGGTACCCCATCTCTATTAATGCTCTTTAATATTAATTTTTCAGTTTGCAGAGTCATAACTATATTGATGTTGATGTTCAGATGTGCTAAAATTCTGGGAATTTCCTACAAAGTTTATATAAATGAAGTATGGATAAAAAAACACTTAAAGGATGTAACTTAGGGCAAAAGAGACAATGACACAATTGGTTGAGAGTAGAGAACATAAATGCACTTCATCAAGCAGGTCTTACATCCAGGTCCTGCTTCCATGACGTAGGTCTTGATTCCAATGAAAGAGAAAAACTTTGGTGGATTTACAGAATGTGTTTAGCAGTGTAAACAAGTATTTTGGCTGATGCTTCTTTGCAGTGAGAAAGGTGGGCACGGGGAGAGGATGTCTAGATTGTGACTTGTCCTTTGGGTAATATGCATCAAAAACAATATAGTAGTGGTAAGAAAGGGGATAATTTAGGGGGAAGAGGCCACTAACCTCAATAATCTTATGGTCATTTTGTACCTTGCATTAAACTTAATGTGACTTTGTGCTTGTAGTATTATGTTTGCTAAAATCCTCTGACTACATTTTGACATGACCTATATTCCTCCTGGGGTGTCCTTGAAACCTCAGATGACAATGTACGCACAAACCATCTTCTGATGCTTCCTTGAAGAGCTCCAAAGCTTGAAATGAGCAGTAGACTGGCACAAGCAGAACCTGGCCCTTATGATGTCATAGTCAAAGTCTCCAAGGAGCTAAACTAAGACAACGCAGTGTTTCCATTTTATGCAAGTTAGCCTCACCGTTTCTTCTGTGGCTTCAACTTGAGTCTTCTCCTCTTGGGAAGCATTCTTTAATCTCCATTGCCAAGCTTCTTGACACACAAATGGAACTTGCAAGAACCTAAAATGAAGACAACTCTCTACAAAGGTAAAAGGTCAAGCAAAAACAAGGGGTACAGCCATCTCTATTAATGCTCTTTAATATAAATTTTTCAGTTGCATGAGTCATAACTAATTGATGTTGATGCTTCAGATGTTGCTAAAATTTGGGAATTTTCCTACATTTATTAAATGAAGTATGGATAAACCTTTAAAAGGATTTAACTTAGGCAAAAGAGGACAATGACACAATTGGTTGGATGTAGAGAACATAAATGCACTTCATCAAGAGGTCTTACATCCAGGTCATGGCTTCCCACTAGACGTAGGTCTTGATTCCAATGAAAAGAAAAACTTTTGGTTGGATTATTCAGAATGGTTGTTTAGCAGTGTAAACAAGTATTTGGGCTGATGCTTCTTTGCCAGTGAGAAAGGTGGGCACGGGGAGAGGATGTTCTAGATTTGACTTGTCCTCTGGGTAATATGCCATCAAACAAAAATATGTGTGGTAAGAAAGGGGTAATTTAGGGGAAGAGGCCACTAACCTCAATCTTATGGTCATTTGTACTTGCATTAAACTAATGTGACTTTTGTGTTTTAGTATATGTTTGCTTAAATCTGCCTTGACTACCATTTTTGACATGACCTATTACTCCTCTGGGGTGTCCTTGAACCCTCAGATGACAAGTGTAGCACAAACCATCTCTGATCTTCCTTGAAGAGCTCAAAGCTTGAATGAGCAGTAAGACTGGCACCGCAGAACCTGGCCCTTATGATGTCATAGTCAAAGTCTCCAAGGAGCTAAACTAAGACATGCGCAGTGTTCCATTTTATGCAAGTTAGCCTCACAGTTTCTTCTGGTGGCTTCCAAACTTGAGTCTTTCCTCTGGGAAGCCATTTTCAATCTCCATTGCCAAGTTCTCTGACACACAAATGGAACTTGCAAGCACTAAAATGAAGCACAACTCTCTACAAAGTAAAAAGGTAAAGCACAAACAAGGGGTACAGCCATCTCTATTAATGCTCTTTAATATTAATTTTCAGTTTGCATGAGTCATAAATATATTGATGTTGATGCTTCAGAGTTGCTAAAATCTTGGGAATTTTCCTACAAAAAGTTATATAAATGAGAAGTATGGATAACCTCTTAAAAGGATTTAACTTAGGGCAAAGAGGACAAAGACACAATTGGTTGGAGTAGAGAACATAAATGCACTTCATCAAGCAGGTCTTACATCCAGTCTATGCTTCCACAGACGTAGGTCTTGATTCCAATGAAAGAGAAAAAACTTTTGGTTGGATTATTACAGAATGGGTTAGCAGTGAAACAAGTATTTGGGCTGATGCTTCTTTGCAGTGAGAAAGGTGGGCACGGGGAGAGGATGTTAGATTGTGACTTGTCCTCTGGGTAATATGCATCAAAAACAAAAATATGTGTGGTAAGAAAGGGGATAATTTAGGGGGAAGAGGCCACTAACCTAATCTTATGGTCATTTTGTACCTTGCATTAAACTTAATGTGTACTTTGTGCTTTAGATTATGTTCTGCTATTAAACTGCCTCTGACTACCATTTTTGACATGACCTATTACTCCTCTGGGGTGTCCTTGAACCCTCAGATGACAAGTGTAGCACAAACCATCTTCTGATGCTTCCTTGAAGAGCTCCAAAGCTGAGATGAGCAGTAAGACTGGCACAGCAGAACCTGGCCCTTATGATGTCATAGTCAAAGTCTCCAAGGAGCTAAACTAAGAAAGACATGCGCAGTGTTCATTTTATGCAGTTAGCCTCACAGTTTCTTCTGGTGGCTTCCAACTTGAGGTCTTCTCCTCTGGGAAGCCATTTTCAATCTCCATTGCCAAGCTCTCTGACACACAAAATGGAACTTGAAGCACCTAAAATGAAGACAACTCTCTACAAAGGTAAAAGGTAAGCACAACACAAGGGGTACAGCCATCTCTATTAATGCTCTTTAATATTAATTTTTCAGTTTGCATGAGGTCATACTATATTGATGTTGATTGCTTCAGATGTTGCTAAAATCTTGGGAATTTTCCTACAAGTTTATATAAATGAAGATGGATAAAACCTACTTAAAAGGATTTAACTTAGGGCAAAAAGAGGACAATGACACATGGTTGATGAGTAGAGAACATAATGCACTTCATCAAGCAGGTCTTACATCCAGGTTATGCTTCCACTAGACGTAGGTCTTGATTCCAATGAAGAAAGAAAAACTTTGGTTGGATTATTACAGAATGGTTGTTAGCCGTGTAAACAAGTATTTGGGGCTGATGCTTCTTTGCAGTGAGAAAGGTGGGCACGGGGAGAGAGGTGTCTAGATGTGACTTGTCCTTGGGTAATATGCCTCAAAAACACAAATATGTGTGGTAAGAAAGGGGATTAATTTAGGGGGAGAGGGCCACTAACCTCAATCTATGGTCATTTGTACCTGCATTAAACTAATGTGACTTTTGTGCTTTTAGTATTGTTCTGCTATAAATCTGCCTCTGACTACCATTTTTGCTTTTTTTGACAGATGACCCATTACTCCTCCTGGGGTTGTCCTTGAACCCTCAGATGACAATGTGAGCACAAACCATCTTCTGATGCTTCCTTGAAGAGCCCAAAGCTTAAATGCAGAAAGACTGCACAGCAACACTCTGCCCCAGGTAGGAGCTATGACTGTTAGCTTGGTTCTTTCATAGTGTTTCCAATTCGGTTATAGGACATTTAGTTTGGAGCTGCAATGTCTAACTTTGGGGAAATTAAGTTTGTCTAAAAAAAAATAGATTCTTGTTTAAGTTGTAACAGGCGCATAATATTCCCTCATTCTTGGAGATCTTACAACAAGGCCTTTCCCTAATTAAGGACACCCGAACTGCAGGCGACCCGTCGTTCAAGACGGACCCCTCGGCCCACTGGTGATTCTTGGTGAAGCTCTCGAATGCGTTACTATGGTCCCAGGTTGCAAGTTACTCAGCTGTAAGGTGTCTTCAATGAAGCTAATCAATTGGTTCATTGCAGTCAAAAAATTTTTGAAACTTAATTGGTCGATTGGGGCAAAAAAAAAAACAAACTACAATTATAAAATTACAGTTTTGGACTCTAATACAAATTTAAACTTAATAAAAAACCTGTGGACCTATTTGTGATGTAACCCGGTTCCTGTCCCCCCTGTAATTTGTCCACCTTTGCATGGGGGGTTAGACATAAGGGATTTAGTTTTTTTTTCAGTTTTTGTGATAGAAGAGTGTCCCCTTGTTTTATTCCTGAGTATCTAGTGGTTGTATGTTTGGTCAAATGTTATTTCATTTTCTATAATTTCTTCACTTGGCTGCCCAATTTATTATTTATCATTAAGAAACCTTAGTGTAATACAATCGAGAAAAAGAATACTTCTTCTTCGGCACTTTTTTTCAGCAGAGTGGGGGCGACTGCTGGCTGATGTGAGTGAAGATTGAGCCCACACTCAATCTTGTTTTGCCACCTCAAGAGAAAGATGGGATAGACTTGCCACTCTGCTTTGTTGTGGGTTGCTTATTAGTGACCTGTACAACGAACTTGCTTATGTATAAAGCGCCTGAAGAGTCACACTGCTTGTGTGATATCTCTAGCTCCGTTGCAGCATCAGCTGAAATAATGTCCCTGTACGACTACTAGCCGAGTTCTTCTCCCCTTTTTTCTCCCACGATTCTATCGGTGATTAAAACTGGAATGTATTGCTGGGCATTTATGTCTTCTTAGTATCCTCAGACATCAGTCGTGTAGAGAATAGAGCCAGAAATTGGCCTGCTGCCCGGTCTATTGGTCCCCGTTGATCACATGAGAAGTGTTTGACTGTTGTGATGACTGGTAGCGTGGTCTTTAAGAGGCAGCTTAGCACACAACAGGGAACAAAGTCAGCTACTGAGAGTCACTTTTTACCAGTGAGAACACTTTAAAACCCCTTCAGACTCCTATCTAGGCCTCAAGATACAGTCCCATTGTTTCAATCCTGCCCGGTATCCACTATAAGTGGTTATAGTCTTCGAAACATTTAAACATGTTTGATTTTTTTGCTGTTCACTTCCAAGACACTCACTAAAATACTGAGTAGCAAGCTGTAATTGTCTGGAATGCAGACGCATGCACAGACATTTTACAGTCAGACCCAAGAAGGGGTTGACCGCTGCTGGCATCAAGCAGCCTTGGTGCAGTCTGACAGACCTCAGAGATCCCTGAGAGGATCTGATCCTAGTAAGCGGATCGAGTGTCACATTTTTCTTATGAGGAGACACTTACATGGTTGTGTAAGAGGATCAACACTCCCATGTGGCAGCAGTTCCTGTTGTAGGTGTTAGGGTTAGAAACAGAAGTATCTTCCTCGCAAGGACTACTAATGTGTTTTAATAAAAAAACCACACAAAAACTCTAAACTACTATCTTTTTTTAAAACATTTTTCTTATTTTACAGTGAAAAAATACTTTGTTTCTGTATGACACAAACCGCAATGATACCCAAGATTAAAATAAATGTTACATATACTGTCCAGCGATCAAACCTGATTTCCTTCCACCCCTAAGTAAAAAACAAAATGAGAAGAATACACTTCATAGTACAAATGTAGTTTAAATAAAAACTACTGTTTACTCTGTATCCCACTATAAAATGACACTATGGGTACAGACTGCATAGAAAGAAAAAACACAAAAAAATAGTTTCTTTAAAATCAAAAAAGTTTGATGTCAAAAGTCATAAAACATACTAACTTAATTAATGTAAAATCTATGTAAAAATGTCATTAAATGCCCCTGGTGCAGGGCTGACATTTGAACACTCTAAAAAGTTCAGAATGTGTAGTTTTGCCCCATCCACACCTTACGCCAGTGGGGGTGTGAAGGAGCCATGAGGGCTCGGTATGGAGGTGTTAATGTCCCCACATCATGCAAACTACCTGCAGCGGTGACTTTCCACTGTGAAAGTCAGCGCTGAGTTTTATTCTTACGCACAGGACCCCACCCCAGCGGATATCATCAAGAAGCTGAAGTATTGTTCTGTTTATGTTTTTATTCTTTTTTTTCTTTTAGCATGAGCACCGCGTGTATGATAGAGTATCCCCACCTGCCAGAGAATACGTTGTATGATGCACCTGGTTCCACAGTTGCATATGAAAAAAAATGTTTTGGCATCTTGCCTGTATTTGTTATGATTCATTTTGTCTGACACTTTTTAAAACTCGTGCCACCTACAGGGGCTCGCCCGTGCTATGGTGTGGTTCAGGTTTGTGCCACATTTATTTCTACATGTGCTTACAATGGGTCACACAGCTACAGCAAATGCCAAAGTAAATAAGTGCAACTGTGCCACATTCCAGAAAACAGACACATTTGCACCCTTACTGAATATCGTGGTCTTGCCGTCTCAACTAGAAAAAAATTGTGTGTAGAGACCTCCTATTTCTATTTTTAATCAATATCAAATGACAGGAAAGAGTGAGGTGAGGTGTGTGATATATGTGACATCTCCTCCTCACAGTCCTCAGACACCTGATGATACAGGTGCAGTACACACAGCACAACATGATGTGGACTCCCACAGGACAATCCTTCCAGGACTATATGTTTACGTATTACGTGAGGAGTGGGTTGGTAGCCTTTATTATTTCCTGGTATGTTAGACTCTAGGACATCATTTAGGGTAGTTAAAATTAAATGTATTTTCTAAATCTTTTTGAATAATGTCAAAAAAGATTCAGACAAAACTATAAATAATTATTGTGTTTTCCAGATGTGCAGTCAGATGCTCAGGTGTCACAGGAACCGAATATTCATCACGTACAGAAGACCAAGATGTCACCTGCGATGTACCACACAAAATATCAAATTATGCTCAATATCTGGTACAAAGCACATCCCGGACTGGGACGGAGATCATTGTCCATGGTTTTACCTCAATGACCTCTAACCAACCAAGATCTCAATGACTATAGAGAGAAGTTCTCTCAGTACTGAGCTCCATATACAGAAGGTGAAGGGGGGAGACCACAGCTGTGTATTACTGTGCAGTGGGAGACACAGTGATACTGATACACAGAACACTGTGCAGATCGACAATAACAATTAATGGATACAATTACTAGCAATGCTTAAGAGGACTGTCACCTCCCCCCCCCCCAAAAAAAAAAAGCGCACTAAGAGCTGCGTTACATCTATTAAGATTACTAACGAGTAAGCAGAGTAAAGTTAGAAAGATTACTAATTAAGCATCCTAGTGCTACCCAACGATCTTTTAGCACGATAAACTGCTATACACCATCTGATTAACCCTCCCAATAAAGCTAGCAGACACTGTGCCACCGGTACATTAGGATGCTGGACTAGAGTTTAAAAGTGGTCGCGTATTCATGAGGGGGGCAGGACTGGAGGACAGTGACTGCCACATGAAAGCCGAAGCTCCCCGCCCAACTGTGGTCGGGAAGGGGCAGTCCAGGGAGAAGCAAGGCCTCGGACCGCACCCTCATGAATACGCTGGGACCGCATCGTGGACGTAGTACAAACATCCTGCTTTGACTGTCTGCACCGGCGGCTAACGCGTGCAGTTGCCAGGAAAGCTTCTGTGCCGCTATAATGACCGAACCCCTTCCCTAGACACGGGATGCGACGTGCATTTTTACCGATTTGGAACAACCCCGTTCCCTGGACTGTGTGAGCGCCTCCGTGTTATAAGATATAGGCTTGAACAAGACCTTCCCTGTCTGCAGCAAACAAAAGTTATCCTGTGAAATGTGAGATGGAGAAGTGTCCAGCCCAAAAAGACATGTACAGATCCAGATCTAAAGGAAGCCACCATTAAGACATTCGACCATCAGAAGAAGAATTTGATGGTATGATTCCCATGTTGTCTTCCTAACCTACATGTTAAACTTTATTTGTGGTAATATGTATATTAAATGTAGAAGGCATGGATGCCAGCCTTAGCTCCCAGTGCCCGGAGGCAGTTTTAAATACAAACCCCAGTTAGCCGCTGCGTTAATTTCACATATTACTAAAATAAAGTTTTTAAGTAATTTGTTTGGTGCCAGGCTATTTGTATTACAGATTTAGGGCAGATGCAGGTAAGGAGGATTTACCATCAGATCTACTTCGACAGTAGTACTCCTTTGGTAGGTTTCCATTAAATGAAAGCTGAAGCAGTATTGAGATGAAAAAACTGTAGCATAACTTTATGTGTGGTGTTAATAGTAGCTGGACTGTAAACCCGTTAATATTCAAAACAGGTTACAAGCTAATCTAGGACTTGAAGATCCGTCATCCAGGGTTTATAAATTCACCTTTCTTCCATCCCTATTGCTCACGGGTCACATGAACTGGCATCATCACAGTAGCACTAGTTAACGCTGTCAGCAGTTGGCAAGGCATATTAGTAGACAGGCGCTGACAGCAACCTGCTGCTCCAATAAAAAATGGCTGTTGCATATTAGATTAGTTGGCGCGAAAGATGTATTAAGCCCATCATGATTTAATGGCAAATCTAAGAGAAACACAAAGATTCACAATCCGTAGTAAAGTTCAGAAAAAAATAGGTACTTGCATTATAAGCATGTATTTTCTCCATCAATTCTGCTAGGAATAAACTAAAAGGCACTAGAGGGGGCGCTATACAACACTTCAACAATAGTTAAATAAAAGATAAGATGCAGGTTACGAATTGCTATGGCTTTTGCATTCAGAAATATATATTATAAGAACACCTGCAGCGTTAACATTTCAACTAAGGTAATAAGCGTTGAATGTGCATAGAGAGCAACAAAAATCTCAGTACAGTATAGAAAAAAAAGATGAGAATTTGCACTTAGGCAGCAAATTCAGAGCCCTAGGGGGACGGGCAAATAGGTGAATCCTGTTCACTTACCGTGCCGAAAAATATCAAAATTACAGGCGGAGGGGCAAATTAACCTGGGACATGGCCTACTCTATGTGTGCCTGAATTTCTCAATAGTACACGGTACGCTCCTGCCATAAGACAGTCACTCCCACCGGCATACTTCCCCTGTCCAGATGCAGAAAGAAATGCTTGCAATTCATCTCTTTTCTCATCTGCGGCCCCCCTGAATGTGCCGGCCTGCTGGATCTGCATTCCAACAACCTACTGCTTTTCGCCCATCTGCCACTCCTTCTGGCCGCTGCTACCCACCATCTGCGCTGCCTGAACTCCGGCCAGCATCCTCCTGTTCTCTCCTCTGCAGCCAGACTGCCCGATCGCAGCCTCCCTGTTTTTGTACATCCACCTCATTCCTCCTGCCCTGCCCTTCGCGTGCGTCCGCCTGCCATGGCTCATCATGCTGCCGGCCCACTCCCTCCTGTTAGTCTCATCCACTATACCACCTTGGCCTCCCTTACTCCTATCTGTCGCTCACTCACTCATCCGCCCACCCTCTACATCCACCCGCCTGCCGGTTCATGTGCCTTGCTCTAAGTCCTACCACTGCCACCCACACATCCCAGATAAAACAATATATACACCCTATGGGGGGTCCTGCCTGTATATATTTACAGGGTTTTCTGTCTGTATACATATTTATAGGGTGTCCTGCCTGGTATAGCTATCTATTGTGGGAGGAGGTCTCGCGTTGTATATATAACTATGGGATGTACCTGCCTGTAATTACACCTATTGGTGGTTGGGGGTTTTGTATATTACTATCTATAGAGATGGGTGTGGGGCTGCCTGTATATGCAATCTAGGAAAGGGTGTGGGGGCTGCCTGTATATTATAAAGGGATTGGGGCTGCCTGTATAACTAGCTGTAATCAACTATCTGATAGATTAATTTTAAGGTGAGTCTGTCTTAATAAGTTGTGACCTGCGTACGGAATTTAAGTCATTATGGGACTTTATATACAGGTTTTATTTCCCGGTTGTGGGTAATATTATTTAGGAGCACTTGCATACGGGTGACATTTACTGGTAGTGACTGTGGTACTTTTAGTTGTGAAGCTGGGGGGGGCCATTTGACTGCAGCAGCCCCACGTCTCGTGGCAAATTTAGCAGTTATAAAGTCACTGGCTGGCTCCAGGAGAAAATGTAATTGAAGGTTCTTCCTGTGTGCAGATATATATTCCTGTACTAGATGCCATAATGCCTCGTGTCACGGACCTGACTAATATTGTGGAAACAGTGTCGCAGATGTACGTGTTAGTGATCTGGTGGTGCTGTGTGGGATGTTCTCATTTTTAAGCACTTTAAGGTTCACCCTACAATTTGTTGAGCTGATATAGCAAGGGTTCAGGAGTGGACTGATGTGTGTGTTGTAGTTGGGAGTCATTAAAATTTCTGCCTCAGGCAGCAAAAGGCTAGAATCGCCAAGAAAGCAGGTCTTACATCCAGGTCCATGCTTCCACTAGACGTAGGTCTTTGATTCCAATGAAAGAGAAAAACTTTTGGTTGGATTATTACAGAATGGTGTTTAGCAGTGTAAACAAGTATTTTGGGCTGATGCTTCTTTGCAGTGAGAAAGGTGGGCACGGGGAGAGGATGTCTAGATTGTGACTTGTCCTCTGGGTAATATGCATCAAAAACAAAAATATGTGTGGTAAGAAAGGGGATAATTTAGGGGGAAGAGGCCACTAACCTCAATCTTATGGTCATTTTGTACCTTGCATTAAACTTAATGTGACTTTTGTGCTTTTAGTATTATGTTCTGCTATAAATCTGCCTCTGACTACCATTTTTGACATGACCTATTACTCCTCCTGGGGTGTCCTTGAACCCTCAGATGACAAGTGTAGCACAAACCATCTTCTGATGCTTCCTTGAAGAGCTCCAAAGCTTGAATGAGCAGTAAGACTGGCACAGCAGAACCTGGCCCTTATGATGTCATAGTCAAAGTCTCCAAGGAGCTAAACTAAGACATGCGCAGTGTTCCATTTTATGCAAGTTAGCCTCACAGTTTCTTCTGGTGGCTTCCAACTTGAGTCTTCTCCTCTTGGGAAGCCATTTTCAATCTCCATTGCCAAGCTTCTCTGACACACAAATGGAACTTGCAAGCACCTAAAATGAAGACAACTCTCTACAAAGGTAAAAAGGTAAAGCACAAACAAGGGGTACAGCCATCTCTATTAATGCTCTTTAATATTAATTTTTCAGTTTGCATGAGTCATAACTATATTGATGTTGATGCTTCAGATGTTGCTAAAATCTTGGGAATTTTCCTACAAGTTTATATAAATGAAGTATGGATAAACCTACTTAAAAGGATTTAACTTAGGGCAAAAGAGGACAATGACACAATTGGTTGGATGTAGAGAACATAAATGCACTTCATCAAGCAGGTCTTACATCCAGGTCCATGCTTCCACTAGACGTAGGTCTTTGATTCCAATGAAAGAGAAAAACTTTTGGTTGGATTATTACAGAATGGTGTTTAGCAGTGTAAACAAGTATTTTGGGCTGATGCTTCTTTGCAGTGAGAAAGGTGGGCACGGGGAGAGGATGTCTAGATTGTGACTTGTCCTCTGGGTAATATGCATCAAAAACAAAAATATGTGTGGTAAGAGGACAACTGGTTACATTTTTGTAGAAATTATCTTACATCACAGGAACTTTTTTAATCACATCTACATTGGAAGAAATGTTTATAATGGCAATTAATGAACTAAATGTGAATGCCCAGATGAGAATACCCATTTAAACTAAGGAATAATGATGCAAAACTAGAAAAATGGCAGAAATGTAGCATCATTGCAGGCCAGTGCTTACACTTAAAGGTAATCTACCACTTTTGAAAAAATAAATAAAACCTAGAAATACTCACCGCCAATCCTTTTCATTTTGATCCTGGCGCTGTCCTCGCTAGTCTGTAAACGCCGAGATTACCTAAAAAAAAGACTTATTATTACAAGCACTTATTATTACAGAGAATGGGGGACAAGATGTCCCGTGGCTCGGAGGATAATTATGCACACCCCCGGACCTCCCTCTCCCATGTTCCCAGGAGTGGAGGTGAGTATTTCAGGTTTTTTTCTTTTTCCGAAGTGGTAAGATTTCTTTTAAAGTATAAAACACTAAAACACTAGAGGGTGCTGCTCCAAAGAAAAAAAAAACGACATCCTAAATGTAAAAAACACATATGGGACAGTTTGTGATACTTGTCATGTGACATGAGAGGCGTGAGATGCTATATGGTGACATCTCCTACTCACAGTCCTCAGACTACCTGCATGATACAAGGTGCAGTACACACAGCACAACATGATTGGGACTCCCAGCAGGACAATCCTTCCAGGATTTCTACTGGTTATACTTTACAAGGTGTAGGATGGGTTTTGTTACGTTACAGTGGTAATCATAACCTTCTGTCAGTATAATATTCTGTATTGTATCTAACATCTTACAATTTGTAATTAGCAAATGACTATTGACTATTTTTTTTCCAGATGTGCAGTCGATGCAGGTGTCGCAGGTTCCGGATCTTCACGTTTACAGAAGACCAAGATGTCACCTGAGATGCACTCACAAAATATCAAATTACAGCTTCTAATCTGGGTACAAGCACATCCCGGACTGGACGGAGATCTGTGATCATGGTATTGTAACAGCTAGTAACCTGAACCCAAAATACTCAATGACTATAGAGAGAAGTTCTCTCAGTACTGAGCTCCATATACAGAAGGTGAAGGGGGAGACACAGCTGTGATTACTGTGCAGTGGAGAGACACAGTGACAAACTGATACACAGCAACACTGTGCAAGAATATAGGAAACATCCGTCTTTAGCTTACACAGATGGTTAATGGAAGTTTGTAACAATTCTGTCACAATTCTGTCACAAATACATGAAATGGGAAAAGCATCATTCATTTATTAAACTATAAAGATTCTTTGGGATCCTACTAAACAATATTTCCATACTATCTGTCAGAATTGCAAACTGTGCAAATATTTTATAATATTTATCGGAATTTCCAGGCCCAACTATACTGAAAAAAAGATAATACAGGACATGCACTGGGTCTATGTAAATGATACAGTAAATTGGTGAGTAAATGTCTTTTTGAAACCCATTAACCAATCACTATGGGTCTAGGAGCAAACTCCACAAGCATGAAATAGTTGCCAGTCTCTATATGAACAATATTTAAAAGTTTCAACCAGTAATGTTGATAGTCTAAGGCTATTTAGACATGATAGTACGAGGTCATTAGTTTGCATCAGTATTTGAATTCAAAATTAATGAATTCCAAGAATTCCTACACAAAATCTCACCATGCTTGACCCTAGATTGTCCAGCACAATCCACGGACAATCTGGGGTAGAGACAAAAATTCTTCTTTATTGTAGATTAAAATCCATTATGAACCCCATGCACCAGTAACTGGCAATGCCAAACAGTTACACATTTCGATACGAAGTGCCTTAATCATGACCTGTTAGTTTGGCTGACACATATGACTTTTAAAAAAGTCTACCTACACGTCCTCATCATGTGATACCATGATATGGTTCCTGTTTAGAAATGAAGGAGCCACACCCAAACTAGCCAACCCAATCGCGGAAGGTTAGAATGTTCAAATAAATACATTGCACATGCTAACAATTTGCTTCTTTAAAACATTAACGCATGTGTCTATCTTACAATAGGAAAAAACTGCAATGATAATACAGTTCTTTGTTGCAGACTAATAGGATTTTTTTTCCCCCCTGGCATGAAATAAACCCCAAGCGTAACATCCACATATGTATTCGCGATTGAGATTTCCTTTTTAAATCGCCATCACTCTGATAGGTTGAAAAACCTTTTCAATTCCTCTCCATGCAAAGCCTGTACTACTTTTATTATGTAATATCTCTGAAATGCCTAAATGCTGCAGATACATTCACTGAATTATTGATAATGCCTGACAAGTTATACATATTCTAATTTTCATGGACTTTTCTGTATGCCCCAAATTGCTTCAAGCATATTTGGCACAAGATTATTTATAAAGATTTTTTAGTATTGCAGTTGGTATGATTAACGGGAACTTTTACCTGTGAACTAAAAATTCGACTTTGCACTGCTGACGATCGCATTGAAAACCCTGGTTATGCTCCAAGGTACTATGTTGCTTAACAGAGGTGGCATGGTAAACAAACTTGGGTAAATAAGACCAATAGTATTTTCTAGATTTTAGTCTTTCTTTAGGTTATATTTTCCCTCACGAAGTCCGTATAACATCCGTGCAATTACAAGGTTAATAACAAATTCTTCATAAGGGATTATGCCCATCACATGTTGTGTTGGGTGACACGACGTGGCAAACAGGGTAAAAGTACCTGAGGTTATTTTTTCTGTATGGAATAGTTTTGGACTCTTTTGTTACAATCGTAATTCAATATGTAGAACATACAATATTATTGACCACCAAACAATGAGTGAATCTAGATTCTTCTGATTTTCTTTTAGGTGGTGGACAATTAGGTACTTTAAGAGTCTCTCCACACCCAGACTAAGTGTCTATATAGCCACCAAACCAGGGCCATTTGACTTTTAAATGGTTGTTATCAGCAAAAAGATCTTCCCATCTTATATAAAGAATTATTTTTTCAAACACTAATTGGTGGCCAAAAGAAAAAATTGCTTAAGAATGTCACTAACTGCTGTATTATGAAGGTGTCTTCTCAAAAAGTGTAGGCCAAGATCAGGGTAATAGTGGAATAAAGTGGGGCACATCACACGTGGCCCACCTAAAATCCTCTTGCCATGTAAACTTCTCCAAGATATCTGTGAGCATATGTTTTGTGTCCCAGAAAACAGCTTATTTCGGGTAATATTTCTCAATTAATAGCTGCTCCCTATGTAAAGTGTAAACTATTAAACTGCACCTATGTAACCAGAATACACACTACTATAATACTTCCCCCTATGACACAGAAGATAACGTACTTAATACAGTCCCATATTGGCAAGAAGTGTTACTACATAATACTGCCCCCTAGACAAAATAAACTAATATAACACTGCCCCCTATGTACTAGAATATAATACTTAATACAGCCCCTATGTACTAGAATATAACTACTATAATACTGCTCCCCTAGGTACTGATATATCGACTATAACACCGCTCCTATGTACAAAATGTAAGTACTGTAATACTGCCTCTATGGCACCTGAGTGCTTCACATAGAGGAGTAGAGGAAGTCCTGTGTAAGAAAACAAAGGGAGTAAGGCTGCAGCAGGCCAATGTAAAATATGGACCTATGGGGTGCAGTAGACCAGTGTAATTTATCTACATGCCTGCACCCAATGACCCAAAATACATGCAGAAATACACACTAGGCCTCACTATCTTTCCTTCAACAGGAATGCTATTGCCGTGATTAGGCAGAAAGTGTCCACTTTTCTAAGGATTGTCAGAAGTAAATTTAGCATCTCAATATGCGTCAAAAAAATATAAATATGTATGAAGAAAGGAGATATAGGGGAAGAAGGCCTAACCCCAACATATTCTTATGGTCATTTTGTACTTGTCTAAAAATTAATGTGACTTTTGTGCTTTAGTATTATGTTCTTCTATAAATTGCCTCTGATACATTTGACATGACCTATTACTCCTCCTGGGGGTCCTTGAACCTCAGATGACAAGTGTAGCACCAAATCTTCTGATGCTTCCTTGAAGAGCTCAAAGCTTGAATAGCAGTAGACTGGCACAGCAGAACCTGGCCCTTATGATGTCATAGTCAAAGTCTCCAAGAGCTAAACTAGACATGCGCAGTGTTCCATTTTATGCAAGTTAGCCTCACAGTTTCTTCTGGTGGCTTCCAAATTGAGTCTTCTTCTTGGGAAGCCATTTTCAATCTCCATTGCCAGCTTCTCTGACACACAAATGGAATTGCAAGCACCTAAATGAAGACAACTTTACAAAGGTAAAAAGGTAAGGCACAAACAAGGGGTACAGCCATTCTTATTAATGCTTTAATATAATTTTTCAGTGTGCATGAGTCATAACTATATTATGTTGATCTTCAGATGTTGCTAAATCTTGGGAATTTCCTAAAGTTTATATAAATGAAGTATGGATAAACCTAATTAAAGGATTTAATTAGGGCAAAGAGGACAATGACACAATTGGTTGGATGTAGAGAACATAAATGCACTTCATCAGCAGGTCTTACATCCAGGTCATGGTCACCTAGCGTAGGTCTTGATTCCAATGAAAGAGAAAAACTTTGGTTGGATATACAATGGGTGTTTAGCAGTGTAAACAAGTATCTGTGATGCTTCTTGCATGAGAAAGGTGGGCACGGGGGAGGAGTCTAGATGTGACTTGTCTCTTGGGTAATATGCATCAAAACAAAAATAGTGTGGAAGAAAGGGGATAATTTAGGGGGAAGAGGCCACTAACCTCAATCTTATGGTTTTGTACCTTGCATTAAACTTAATGTGACTTTGTGCTTTTAGTATTATGTTCTGTACTAAAATCTGCCTCTGACTACCATTTTTGACATGACCATATTACTCCTCCTGGGGTGTCCTTGAACCCAGATGACAAGTGTAGCACAAACCATCTTCTGATGCTTCTTGAAGAGCTCCAAAGCTTGAATGAGCAGTAAGACTGCACAGCAGAACTGGCCCTTATGATGTCATAGTCAAAGTCTCAAGGAGCTAACCAGACAAGCGCAGTGTTCCATTTATGAAGTTAGCCTCACAGTTTCTTCTGGTGGCTTCCAACTTGAGTCTTCTTCTCTGGGAAGCCATTTTTAATCTCCATTGCCAAGCTTCTCTGACACACAAATGGACTTGCAAGCACCTAAAATGAAGACAACTCTCTACAAAGGTAAAAAGGTAAAGCACAAACAAGGGTACAGCCATCTCTTTAATGCTCTTTAATATTAATTTTTCAGTTTGCATGAGTCATAACATATTGATGTTGATGCTTCAGATGTTGCTAAAATCTGGGAATTTTCCTACAAGTTATATAAATGAAGATGGATAAACCTACTTAAAAGGATTTAACTTAGGGCAAAGAGGACAATGACACAATTGGTTGGATGTAGAGAACAAATGCACTTCATCAAGCAGGTCTTACATCCAGGTCATGCTTCCACTAGACGTAGGTCTTTGATTCCAAGAAAGAGAAAAACTTTTGGTTGGATTATTACAGAATGGTGTTTAGCAGTGTAAACAAGTATTTGGGCTGATGCTTCTTTGCAATGAGAAAGGTGGGCAGGGGAGAGGATGTCTAGATTGTGACTTGTCCCTGGGTAATATGCATCAAAAACAAAAATATGTGTGGTAAGAAAGGGGATAATTTAGGGGGAAGAGGCAACACCTCAATCTTGGCCATTTTGTACCTTGCATTAACTTATGTGATTTTGGCTTTTTTAGTATTATGTTCTGCATAAAATTGCCTCTGAATACATTTTTGACATGAAACCTACTCCTCTGGGGTCCTTGAACCCTCAGATGACAAGTGTAGCACAACCATCTTCTGATGCTTCTTGAAGAGCTCCAAAGCTTGAATGAGCAGTTAGACTGGCACAGCAGAACCGGCCCTTATGATGTCATAATCAAAGTCTCAGGCGACTAATGACATGCGCAGTGTTCCATTTTATGCAAGTTAGCCTCAAGTTTTCTTGGTGGCTTTCAACTTGGTCTTTTCCTCTTGGGAAGCCATTTCAATCTCCATGCCAAGCTTCTCTGACACACAAATGCACTTCAAGCACCTAAAATGAAGACAACTCTCTACAAAGGTAAAAAGGTTAGGACAATCTCTGCCGCCATGACTGTTAATCTTCTAATTTGCCACCAGACTGGCTCTGTGCAGCAAATCCCCCCCCCACTGTGCAACTAAAAGTACCACAGTCACTACCAGTATAATGTCACCCTGATAATGTGCTCCTAAATAATATATACCCCACAACCGGGAATAAAACCGTTATATAAAGTCCCCATAAATTAAATTCGTACAGCAGTCACAACTTATATATATACCAGATCCACCCTTAAATTAATAATATAGATTTGATTACAGCTAGTAATACAGGCAGCCTCCAATCCCTTATAGTATATCAGGCACCCCCACACCCATTTCCATAGATTGCATATACAGGCAGCCCCCCCCCCCTCTCTATAGATAGTATATACAAAAGCCCCCCACCCCAATAGGTAGTATATACAGGCGGACATCCATAGTTAGTATATACACGAGACCTCCTCCCCACATAGATAGTATATACAGGCAGACACCCTATAAATATGTATACAGACAGAAAACCCTGTACAGTAATATACCAGGACACCCCCATAGGGTTTATATATTTTTATCTGGGAGGTGGGTTGGCAGTGGGGTAGGACTTATGAGCAGGCACATGAACGGCAGCGGTGGATTATATGGGGCGGATGATGGAGGAGCGGACCAGATGGAGTAGGGGCAGGCCATGGATTAGTGGATGAGCTAACAGGAGGAGTGGCCGGCAGCCTGATGAGCCCAGTGAGCAGCGCAGACCGCGACCGGGCAGGCAGTAGGATTAGTGGATGTACAAACAGGAGGCGATCGGGCATTCTGGCTGCAGAGGACGAACAGGAGGAGCTGGCCGGCAGTCAGGCAGCATATTGGGGAGGGTGCGGCCAAGAGTGGACAGATGAAAAGCAGTGGGTGTTGGAAGGCAGATCAGCAGGCGGCAAATGATGGTGGCGGCAATGAGAAAAGAGATGAATTAGCAAGCATTTCCTTCTGCACTGCTGACAGGGAGTTGGCTGGGATGATCTTCTTGGGCAGGAGCGGTAACCGTGTACTATTAGAGAATGCAGGCACACCAGTAGGCCATGTCCAGGTTATTTTGCCTCCCCCTGTATTCTTTGATATTTTGGCGGCACGGTAAGTGAACAGTGATCACCTATTTGCCGCTCCCCCTAAGGGCTCTGAATTTGCTGCCTAGGCAAATTCTCATCTTTTTTTTCTATCTGTACTGAGATTTTGTTGCTCTCTATGCACATTCAAGCTTATTGACCTTAGTTGAAATTTATGCTGCGGTTTTCTTATAATATTATATTTCTATTGCAAAAGCTGCATAGCAATTCGTAACCTGCAATCTTTTCTCTTTATTTAACTATTGTTGAAGTGGTATAGCGCCCTCTAGGCCTTGTATTTATCCTCAGAATTGATGGAGAAAATAATGCTTAATATACAAGTACCATTTTTTCCTCTGACTTTACTACGGATTGTGTGAACTCTTTTTGTTCTCTAGATTTGCCATAATTCATGATGGCTAAAACATCTTCTCCGCCCAACTATCTAATATGCAAAGCCATTTTTTATTGGAGCAGCAGGTTGCTTCAGCGCCTGCTCTACTATATGCCTTGCCACTGCTGACAAGCGTTAACTATGCTACGTGATGATGCCATTCCATGTGACCTGGAGCAATAGGGAGGAAGAAGTGAATTTACTAACCCTGACTGCGGCTCTTCAAGTCCCTAGATTAGCTGTAACCCTGTTTTGAATATTACTTGTTTACAGTCCAGCTACTATTACACACAATCACATAAGATTTACTACAGTTTTTTTCATGCTCAATACTGCTGTCAATTCATTTAATGGAAACCTACCATAAGGAGTATACTGTCAAGTAGATCTGATGGTAAAATCCTCTTACCTGCATCTTCGCCTAATCTGTAATAAAATAATCCTTGAACCCACCAAAATATTAAAACTTTATTTTAGTAATATGTAAATTAACTGCAGCGGCTACTGGGGTGTAAACTAGCCTGGCCGGGCACTGGGAGCTAAGGCTAGGCTCCAGATGCCGTCACTTTAATATACATTTACAAAAATAAAGTTTAACATGTTGGTTAGGGAAGAGCAAGCGAGGAATCTACCATCAAATCTTCTTCTGATGGTCGATTCTTCATGGTAGGCTTCCTTTAATTATCTGTACATGGTCTTTTTGGGCTTGACACATTTCTCCATCCTCACATTTCACAGGATAACTTTTGTTTTCTGCAGACATGGAAGGCTTGTTCAAGCTCTTATTCTATAACAACCGGAGGCGCTCACACAGTCCCGGGCAACGGGTGTTCCAAATCGGTACAATGGCACTTGCATCCCGTGGTAGGGACAGTGCGGCTATAAATAGTCGGCACAGACGCTTCTGGCAACTGCAAGCGTTCAGCCGCCGGTGCCATAAGCAGGATGTTGTACTACGTCACTATGCGGTCCACGTATTCATGAGGGGGCGGTCCGAGGCGCTGCTTCTTCCCTGGACTGCCCCTTCCCCGCCACAGGTGGGCGGTGGCTGCCGGGTTCATGTGCAGTCACTCCTCCTAGTCCTGCCCCCTCATGAATACGCAGACCACTTTAAACTCAGTCCCCGCATTCCTATGTACGGTGCTACAAGTGTCTGCTAGCTTTATTGGGAGGGTATCAGTGGTATACAGTTTACAGTGCTAAATGGGGTAGCACTAGGGAGCTGCTTACTTTAGTAAGCTTTACTAACTTTACTAGCTGCTTACTTTTAGTAATCTTACTTTAGTGTAAGCAGCTCTTAGTGCGCGTTTTTTTTTGGGGGGGGGGGGTACAGGTCCTCTTTAAAGCATTTGCTAGTTATTGTATCCATTATTGTGATTGTCTGATTCTTGCACAGTGTTTCTGTGTATCAGTATCACTGTGTCTTCCTTGCACAGTAATACCCACTGTGTCCCCCCCTTCCACCTTCTGTATATGGAGCGCAGTACTGAGAGAACTTCTCTCTATAGTCATTGATAGATCTTGGGTTCGGTATAGAGGTCATTGAGGTAAAAACCAGGTACACTGATCTCCAGTCCCAGTCCAGGGATTGCTTTTACCAGATGATGTGCATCATAATTATATTTTGTTGGTACATCTCAGGGTGACCATCTTGGTCTTCTGTAGTGTGAATTTCGGTCCTGTTACCCTGAGCATCTGACTGACATCTGGAAACACAAATAATTATTTATAGTTTTTGTCTGATCTTTTTTGTTACATTATTCAAAATATATTTAGCAAAATACATTTACTATTTATAATCCAAAATGATGTCCTAGAGTCTAACATTACCAGGAATATAAAGGCTACAAACCCATCCTCACCTGTAATAAGTATAACTAGTAGTAGTCCCTGTAAGGATTGTCCCTGCTGGAGTCCACATCATGTTGTGCTGTGTGTACTGCACCTTGTATCATCAGGTGTCTGAGGACTGTGAGGATGAGATGTCCATATATCACACCACCGCACCTCACTCTTTCCTGTCATTTGATATGATTAAAATAGAAAAGGAGGTCTCTACACACAATTTTTTTTGCCTAGTTGAGAGGCAATGACCCAGATATTCAATAATGGGTGCCAATGTGTCTATTTTTCCCTGAATGTGACACAGTTGCACTTATTTATCTTTGTGCACTTTGCTTATGCTGTTGTGACCCCATTGAGGCACATGTAGAAATAAATTGGCACAAACCCTGGAACACACACTACCACACCCCTTTAGGTGCACAAGTTTTAAAAGGTGTCAGACAAATGGACATAACAATACTGTGCAAGATCCAAAGACACTTTTTTTCATCAAATGTGGAACCCGGTGCAGTACAATAAAAATCTCTGGCCAATGGGGGATATCTATCATACACCGTGCTCATTGCGCCATGATACATACTTCAGCTTCTTGCTGTATCCGGTGGGGGTCCTGGCGTAGAAATAAACTCAGACCGTGACTTTCACATTGGAAAGTCACCGGCTGCAGGTAGTTTGCAGATGTGGGGACATGAACACCCCATACCAGCCCTCATGCTCCTTCCACACCCCACTGGCGTGAAGGTGGTGATTGGGGCAAAACTACAATTCTGACCCTTGCTTTAGTGTTCAAATTTCAGCAATGCACCAGGGGCATTTAATGACATTTTTACATAGATTTTACATTTAGTAAGTATTAGTATGTTTTATGACATTTGACATTCAACACTTTTTTATTTTAAAGAAACTATTTGCTTTTGTGTTTTTTCTTTCTTTCTCAATGTACCCATATGCTCATTTTTAGTGGGATAAGAGTAAAGTAGTTTTTATTTAAACTACATTTGTACTATGTAGTTATTCATTATTCATTTTGTTTTTTACTAGGGTGGAAGGAAAATAGGTTTTCGCTGGACAGTATATGTAAACATTTTATTTTAATTTGGGTATCATTGCGGTTGTGTCATAAGAAACAGTATTTTTTCCACTGTTACAAAATAAGAAAAATGTTTTAAAAAGATTATTTAGATTTTTGTGTTTTTTTTTTTAACAACCTTATATGTCCTTTGCTGGGAATATACTTCCTGTTTCTAACACTCTAACACCTACAACAGGAACGTGCTCCAATTGGGAGTGTTATCCTCTTACACACCATAAGTTCGATGGTATGAGTGGGAGTTGAAAGAACTATGCGGAACTGCCTCCATAGAATCGGACACTCGATGCCGCTTACTAGGTATCAGATCCTCTTCAGGGCTCTCTGAGGTTGCAGACTGCAACCAAGGCTGCTTGATGCCAGCACGGTCAAACCCCTTCTGGGTCTGACTGTAAACTGTCTGTGCATGCGTCTGCATCCAGACAATTTACGCTGCACTCATATTTTTTAGTGGCAGTGTCTTGGACATGAACCAGCAAAACATCAAAACATGTTAAAGTGTTTCGAAGCTATAACCACTTATAGTGTACAGGGCAGATTTGAAAAGGGACTGTATCCTTGAGGCCTAATAGGAGTCCTGAAGGGGTTTAAAGTGTTCTCACTGGTAAAAAGTGACTCAGTAGTGACTTTGTTCACTTTGGTGCTAAGCTGCATCTTTAAAGACCCAGCTACCAGCAATCCCAACATCAAACACTTCATCATGTGATCACGGGACCAATAGAGGCAGCAGGCCAATTTCTGGCTCTATTCTCTACACGACTATGTCTAGAGAATACTAATAGACATAAATGCCCAGCATAACATTCATTTTAATCCCGATAGAATCGGGGAAAAGGGGAGCAGACAGAACTCGCTAGTAGTCGACAGGACATTTATTTTCCAGCTGATCAATCGGAGCAGAGATATCACCAAGCAGTGTGACTCTTCAGCCGCTTATCCATAAGCAGTCGTGTACGGGCCACCTCTAATAAGCCACCCCATAACAAAGCAGAGTGGCAACTATCCCATCTTTTCCTTTGAGGTGCAAAACAATTGAGTGTGGGCTCATCTGCACTCAAACATCAGCAGCATCGCCCCCAGCTCTGCTGAAAAAAAGTGCGAAAGAAGATAGGTATTTTCTCGATTGGATTACACATTAAGGGTTTTATTAATGATAAACTAATTAAATTGGGCAGCCAAGTTGAAGAAAATTAGAGAAATGAAATAACACTTTGACCAACATACACCAACTAAGAACTCATGGATAACAGGGGTGACACTTCTACAAAAACCTTAAAAAACAACTTAATCCTTATGTTACCACCCATGCAAAGGTGACAAATTACAGGCAGTAACCGGGTTACATACAAGATAGGTTTCAAGGTTTGTTATTATTGAAATTTGTATGTAAGTCAAAACTGTATATTTATAATTGTATTTTTTTTTTTTTTTGCCCCAGTGACAATTAAGTTTCAAAATTTTTTTGCTCACATGAACCAATGATTAGCTTCATTAGAGACACCTTACGCTGATCATTGTCAACCTGGACCATAGTAAAGCATTCAGAGACTTCACCAGAATCACAGTGGGCGATGGTCCGTCTTAACTACGGTCGCCTGCAAGTTCGGGTGTCCTTAATAGGGAGGCCTGTAATGTCTCCAAGATGAGGATATTATGCTGACCTTTAAAACTTAAACAAGAATCTTATTTTTTTTTTTAGACAAACTTAATTTCCCCAACGTTGACATGCAGCTCCTAAACTTACTGTCCCTATAACCGAATTGGAAACACTATGAAAGAAACCAAGCTAATAAGTTCTACAGCTCCTACCTGGGGCAGAGTTTTGCTGTGACAGTCTTTCTGCGCATTCAAGCTTTGAAGCTCTTCAAGGAAGCATCAGAAGATGGTTTGTGCTCCACTTGTCATCTGAGGTTCAAGGACACCCCAGGAGGAGTAATGGGTCATGTCAAAAATGGTAGTCAGAGGCAGATTATAGCGAACTAATACTAAAAGCACAAAGTCACAATTAAGTTTAATGCCAGGTACAAAATGACCATAAGATTGAGGTTAGTGCCGTTCCCCCCTAAATTATCCCCCTTTCTTACCACACATATTTTTGTTTTTGATGCATATTACCCAGAGGACAAGTCCAAATCTAGACATCCTCTCCTCCCCGTGCCCACCTTTCTCACTGCAAAATAGCATCAGCCCAAATACTTGTTTAACACTGCTAAACCCATTCTGTAATAACCAACCAAAAGTTTTTCTTTTCATTGGAACAAAGACCTACGTCTAGTGGAACATGACCTGGATGTAGAACCTGCTTGATGAAGTGCATTTATGTTCTCTACTCCACCAATTGTGTCAGTTGGCCTCTTTTGCCCTAAGTTAAATCCTTTATAAGAGGTTTATCCTACTTCATTTATATAACTTGTAGGAAAATCCCAAGATTTTAGCAATCGAAGCATCAACATCATATAGTTATTATACTCATTGCAAACTGAAAATTAATATTAAAGAGCATTAATAGAGATGGCTGTACCCTTGTGTTGTGCTTTACCTTTTTACCTTTGTAGAGAGTTGTCTTCATTTAGATGCTTGCAAGTTCATTTGTGTGTCAGAGAAGCTGGCATGGGATTGAAAATGGCTTCCCAAGAGGAGAAGACTCATTGGACCCCATAAAGAAACTGTGAGGCTAACTGCATAAAATGGAACACTGCGCATGTCTTAGTTTAGCTCCTTGGAGACTTTGACTATGACATCATAAGGGCCAGGTTCTGCTGTGCCAGTCTTACTGCTCATTCAAGCTTTGGAGCTCTTCAAGGAAGCATCAAAGATGGTTTGTGCTACACACTTGTCATCTGAGGGTTCAAGGACAACCCCAGGAGAGTAATAGGTCATGTCAAAAATGGTAGTCAGTCAGTTTATAGCGAACATAATACTAAAGCACAAAGTCACATTAATTTTAATGCAAGCGTACAAATGACCATAGATTGAGGTTAGTGGCCTCTTTCCCCCTAAATTATCCCTTTCTTACCACAACATATTTTTGTTTTGATGCATATTACCCAGATGACAAGTCCACAATCTAACATCCTCTCCCCTGCCCACCTTTCTCACTGCAAAGAAGCATCATGCCCAATACTTGTTTACACTGCTAAACACCATTCTGTAATAATCCACAACCAAAGTTTTTCTCTTTCATTGGAATCAAAGACCTACGCCTGTGAAGCATGGACCTGGATGTAAGACCTGCTTGATGAAGTGCATTTATGTTCTCTACATCCAACCAATTGTGTCCTTGTCCTCTTTTGCCTAAGTTAAATCCTTTTAGAAGTTATCCATACTTCATTTATATAACTTAGGAAAATCCCCAAGATTTATGCAACTCTGAAGCATCAACATCAATATAGTTATGACGTCAATGCAAACTGAAAATTAATATTAAAGAGCATTAATGAGATGGCTGTACCCTTGTTTGTGCTTTACCCTTTGTAGAGAGTTGTCTTCATTTAGGTGCTTGCAAGTTCCTTTGTGTGTCGAGAAGCTTGGCAGGAGATTGAAAATGGCTTCCCAAGAGAGAATACTCAAGTTGGAGCCACCAAAGAAACTGTGAGGCTAACTTGCATAAAATGGAACACTGCGCATTCTTAGTTTTCCTTGGATACTTTGACTATGACATCATAAGGGCCAGGTTCTGCTGTGCCAGTCTTACTGCTCATTCAAGCGTTGGAGCTCTTCAAGAGCATCATCAAGATGGTTTGTGCTACACTTGTCATCGTGAGGGTTCAAGGACACCCCAGGAGGAGTGAATAGGTCATGTCAAAAATGGTAGTCAAGGCAGATTTATAGCAGAACATAATACTAAAGCACAAAAGTTACATTAAGTAATGCAAGGTACAAAATGACCATAAGATGAGGTTAGTGCGCCTCTTCCCCCTAATTATCCCCTTTCTTACCACACATATTTTTTTTTTGATGGCATATACCCAGAGACAAGTCAAATCTAAACATCCTCTCCCCGCCCACCTTTCTCACTGCAAAGAAGCATCAGCCCAAATACTTGTTTACACTGCTAAACAACCCATTCTGTAATAATCCAACCAAAAGTTTTTCTCTTTCATGGAATCAAGACCTATGTCTAGTGGAAGCATAGACCTGATGTAACCTCTTGATGAAGTGCATTTATGTTCTCTACATCCAACCAATTGTGTCATTGTCCTCTTTTGCCCTAGTTAAATCCTTTTAATGGTTTATCCATACTTCATTTATTAAATTGTAGAAAATTCCCAAAGATTTTAGCAACCATCTGAAGCTCAACATCAATACTAGTTATGACTCATGCAACTGAAAAATTAATATTAAAGAGCATTAATAGAGATGGCTGTAGACCCCCTTGTTTGTGCTTTACCTTTTTACCTTTGTAGAAGTTGTCTTCATTTTAGATGCTTGCAAGTTTCCATTTGTGTGTCAGAGAAGCTTTGGCAATGGAGATTGAAAATGGCTTCCCAAGAGGAGAAGACTCAAGTTGGAAGCCACCCAGAAGAAACTGTAGGCTAACTTGCATAAATGAACTGCACTGCGCATGTCTTAGTTTAGCTCCTTGGAGACTTTGACTATGACATCATAAGGGCCAGGTTCTGCTGTGCCATCTACTGCTCATTCAAGCTTTGAGCTCTTCAGGAAGCATCAGAAGATGGTTTGTGCTACACTTGTCATCTGAGGTTCAAGACACCCCAAGAGTAATATAGGTCATGTCAAAATGGTAGTCAGAGGCATTATTTATAGCAGAACATAATACTAAAAGCACAAAAGTCACATTAGTTTAATGCAAGGTACAAAGACCATAAGATTGAGGTTAGTGGCCTCTCCCCCTAAATATCCCCTTTCTTACCACACATATTTTTGTTTTGATGCATATTACCCAAGGACAAGTCACAATCTAGACATCCTCCCCGTGCCACCTTTTCTCACTGCAAAGAAGCATCAGCCCAATACTTGTTTTACACTGCTAAACACACATTCTGTTAATCCAACCAAAAGTTTTTCTCTTTCATTGAATCAAAGACCTACGTCTAGTGGAAGCAAGACCTGGATGTAAGACCTGCTTGTGAAGTGCATTTATGTTCTCACATCCAACCAATTGTGTCATTGTCCTCTTTTGCCCTAAGTTAATTTCCTTTAAGTAGGTTTATCCATACTTCATTATATAACCTTGTAGGAAAATTCCCAAGATTTTAGCAACATCTGAAGCATCAACATCAATATAGTTATGACTCATGCAAACTGAAAAATTAATATTAAAGAGCATTAATAGAGATGGCTGGTACCCCTTGTTTATCCTTACCTTTTTACCTTTTTAGAGAGTTGTCTTCATTTTAGGTGCTTGCAAGTTCCATTGGTGTGGTCAAGAAGCTTGCCAATGAGATTGAAAATGGCTTCCAAGAGAGAGAAGACTCAAGTTGGAAGCCACTAGAAGAAACTGTGAGGCTAACTGCATAAAATGGAACACTGCGTGTGTCTAGTTTAGCTCCTTGGAGACTTTGACTATGACATCATAAGGGCCAGGTTCTGCTGTCCAGTCTTACTGCTCATTCAGCTTTGGAGCTCTCAAGGAAGCATCAGAAGATGGTTTGTGCTACCACTTGTCATCTGAGGGTTCAAGGACACCCCAGGAGGATAATAGGTCATGTCAAAAATGATAGTCAGAGGCAGATTTATAGCATAACATAATACTAAAAGCACAAAAGTCACATTAAGTTTAATGCAAGGTACAAAATGACCATAAGATTGAGGTTAGTGGCCTCTTCCCCCTAAATTATCCCCTTTCTTACCACTCATATTATTGTTTTTGATGCATATTACCCAGAAGACAAGTCACAATCTAGACATCCTCTCCCCGTGCCCACCTTTCTCACTGCAAAGAAGCATCAGCCCAAAATACTTGTTTACACTGCTAAACACCATTCTGTAATAATCCACCCAAAAGTTTTTCTCTTTCATTGGAATCAAAGACCTACGTCTAATGGAAGCATAGACCTGGATGTAGACCTGCTTGATGAGTGCTTTATGTTCTCTACATCCAACCAATTGTGTCATTGTCCTCTTTTGGCCCTAAGTTAAATCCTTTTAAGTAGTTTATCCATACTTCATTTATATAACTTGTGAAAAATTCCCAAGATTTTACGACACTCTGAAGCAACATCAACATATAGTTATGACTCATGCAAACTGAAAAATTAATATTACAGAGCATTAATAGAGATGGCTGTACCCCTTGTGTGTCTTTACCTTTTTACCTTTGTAGAGAGTTGTCTTCATTAGGTGCTTGCAAGTTCCATTTGTGTGTCGAGAAGCTTGGCAATGGAGATTGAAAATGGCTTCCAAGAGGAAGACTCAAGTTGGAAGCCACCAGAGAAACTGTGAGGCTAACTTGCATAAAATGGAACACTGCGCATGTCTTAGTTTAGCTCCTTGGAGACTTTGACTATGACATCATAAGGGCCAGGTTCTGCTGTGCCAGTCTTACTGCTCATGTCAGCTTTGGAGCTTTTCAAGGAAGCATCAGAAGATGGTTTGTGCTACACTTTTCATCTGAGGGTTCAGGACACCCACAGGAGAGTAATAGGTCATGTCAAAAATGGTAGTCAGAGGCAGATTTATAGCAAGACATAATACTAAAGCACGAAAGTCACATTAAGTTTAATGCAGTACAAAATGACCATAAGATTGAGGTTATTGGCCTCTTCCCCCTAAATTATCCCCTTTCTTACCAACAATTTTTGTTTGTGGCATATTAACCCAGAGGACAAGTCACAATCTAGACATCCTCTCCCCGTGCCCACCTTTCTCACTGCAAAAGCATCAGCCAGCCAAATACTTGTTTACACTGCTAAACACCATTCTGTAATAATCCAACCAAAAGTTTTTCTCTTTCATTGGAAATCAAGACTACTCGTCTAGTGGAAGCATGGACCTGGATGTAAACCTGCTTGATGAAGTGCATTTATGTTCTCTACATCCAACCAATTGTGTCATTGTCCTCTTTTGCCCTAAGTTAAAAAATCCTTTTAAGTAGGTTTATCCATACTTCATTTATTTAAACTTGTAGGAAAATTCCAAGATTTTAGCAACATCTGAAGCATCAACATCAATATAGTTTGACTCATGCAAACTGAAAAATTAAATATTAAAGAGGCATTATGAGATGGCTGTACCCTTTTTGGCTTTACCTTTGTAGAGAGTTGTCTTCATTTTAGGTGCTTGCAAGTTCCATTTGTGTGTCAGAGAAGCTTGGCAATGAGATTGAAAATGGCTTCCCAAGAGGAGAAGACTCAAGTTGGAAGCCACCAGAAGAAACTGTGAGGCTAACTTGCATAAAATGGAACACTGCGCATGTCTTAGTTTAGCTCCTTGGACTTTGACTTTGACATCATAGGGCCAGGTTCTGCTGTGCCAGTCTTACTGCTCATTCAAGCTTTGGAGCTCTTCAAGGAAGCATCAGAAGATGGTTTGTGCTACCTTGTCATCTGAGGGTTCAAGGACACCCCAGGAGGTAATAGGTCATGTCAAAAATGGTAGTCAGAGGCAGATTTATAGCAGACCATAATACTAAAAGCACAAAAGTCACTTAAGTTTAATGCAAGGTACAAAATGACCATAAGATTGAGGTTAGTGGCCTCTTCCCCCTAATTACCCCTTTCTACCACCCTATTTTGTTTTGATGCATATTACCCAAAGGACAAGTCACATCTAGACATCCTCCTCTCCCCTGCCCACTTTCTCACTGCAAGAAGCATCAGCCCAAAATACTTGTTTCACACTGCTAAACCCCATTCTGTAAAAATCCAACCAAAGTTTTTCTCTTTATTGGAATCAAAGACCTACGTCTATGGAAGCATGGACCTGGATGTAAGACCTGCTATGAGTGCATTTATGTCTCTACATCAACCAATTGTGTCATTGTCATCTTTTTGGCCCTAAGTTAAATCCTTTTAAGTAGGTTCATACTGTCAGTAATAAACTGAGGAAAATTCCCAAGATTTTAGCACCATCTGAAGCATCAACATCAATATAGTTATGACTCTGCAACTGAAAATTAATATTAAAGAGCATTAATAGAGATGGCTGTACCCCTTGTTTGTGCTTACCTTTATACCTTTGTAGGAGAGTTGTCTTCATTTTAGGTGCTTGCAGTTCCATTTGTTGGTCAGAGAAGCTTGGCAATGGAGATTGAAATGGCTTCCCAAGAGGAGAGACCAACGTTGGAAGCCACCAGAGAAACTGTGAGGCTAACTTGCATAAAATGGAACACTGTGCATGTTTTAGTTTAGCTCTTTGGAGACTTTGACTATGACATCTAAGGGCAGGTTCTGCTTTGCCAGTCTGTACTGCTCTTCAGCTTTGGGCTCTTCAAGAAGCAGCAGAAGTGTTGTGCTACCTTGTCATCTGAGGCTTCAAGGCACCCCCAGGAGGATAATAGGTCATGTCAAAAATGGTAGTCAGAGGCCAGATTTATAGCAGAACATAATCCTAAAAGCCACAAAGTCACATAGCATAATTCAAGGTACAAAATGACCATAAGATTGAGGTTAGTGGCCTCTTCCCCCTAAATTATCCCCTTTTTAACCACACATATTATTGTTTTTGATGACTATTACCCAGAAGACAAGTCACATCTACTACATCCTCTCCCCGTGCCCACTTTCTCACTGCAAAGAAGCATCAGCCAAATACTTGTTTTACCTCGGTAAACACCATTCTGTAATATCCAACAACAAAAGTTTTTCTCTTTTCATTGGAAGCAAGACCTAACGTCTGGAAGCATGGACCTGGATGTAAACCTGCTTGATGAATTCGGCATTATGTTCTCTACATCCAACCAATTGGTGTCTGTCCGCTTTTGCCCTAAGTAAATCCTTTTAAGTAGGTTTATATCCATCACTTCATTTATATAAACTTGTAGGACAATTCCCAAGATTTTAGCAACATCTGAAGCATCAACATCAATATAGTTAGGACTCATGCAAACTGAAATTATATTAAAGAGCATTAATAGAGATTGCTAACCCCTTGTTTGTAGCTTTACCTTTGTAGAGAGTTGGTCTTGCAGTTTAGGTGGCGTGGCAAGTTCCATTTGTTGTGTCAGAGAAGCTTGGCAATAAGGAGATTGAAAATGGCTTCCAAGGAGAAGACTCAGTTGGAAGCCCCCAGAAGAGAAGACTCTGTGACTAACTTTGCATAAAATGGAACACCTGCGGCATGTCTTAGTTTAGTCCCTTGGAGACTTTGACTTGACATCATAAGGCCCAGGTTGCTGCGGCCCGTCTTACTGCTCATTCAAGCTTTGAGCTTTCAAAAGGACCATCAGAAGATGGTGTGTGCTAACGTTGTCATGGAGGGTTCAGGACACCCAAGAGGAAACTGGTCATGGCAAAAAATGGATAGGTCAGTAGGCAGATTTAGCATAACAGTCATACTAAAACACCGAAAAGATCAATTGAGTTTAAATGCAAGGTACAAAATGACCATTAAGATTGGGTGTTAGTGGCCTCTTCCCCCATAAAAATATCCCTTTCTCACCAACATCATATTATTGTTTTGATGCATATTATACCCTAGATGACAAGTCACATCTAGACACTCGCTCTCCCGTCCCCGGCCCACCTTCTCCATGCAAAGGAAGACTAGCCCAAATACTTGTTTACACTGCTAACACCCACCTGGTAATAATCAACCAAAAGTTTCTTCTCTGTCATTGGAATCAAAACTACGTCTAGTTGGGAAGCATGGACCCGGATGTAAGACCCTGCTATGAAGTTGAGTGCATTTATGTTCTCTACACCAAAACCAATTTGGTCATTGCTCCTCTTTTGCACCAAGTTAATCCTTTTAAGGGAGGTTTATACTATTATTGTAGGAAAATTCCCAAAGATTTTTAGGCAACATCTGAAGATCAACATCAATATAGTTTAACTCATGCAAACTGAAAAATAATATTAAAGAGCACTTAATAGAGATGGGCTGTACCCCTTTTGTTTGTGCTTTACTTAAAATTACTGTTAAGAGTTGTCTTCAGTTTGGTGCTTGCAAGTTCCATTTGGTGTGTAGAGAGCTTGGCAAAGGAGATTGCAAAGAGTTTCCCACAGAGTAGAAGACTCAAGTTGAAGCCACCAGAAGAAACTTGAGTAGACTTGCTAAAATGGAACCCTGCTCTGTCTATTTAGATCCTTGGGACTTGACTTGACATCATAAGGGCAGGGTTCTGCTGTGCCATCTTCTGGCTCATTCAAGCTGGAGCTCTTCAAGGAAGCATCATAAGCTGGTTTGTGGCTACAACTGTCATCTGAGGGTTCAAGGACACCCCAGGAGGGAGTAATAGTGTCATGTCAAAAATGGTACGTCAGAGGACAGATAATTTATAGCAGACCATATACTAAAACAGCACAAAAGTCACATTAAGTTAAGCAAGGTACAAAATGACCATAAGATTGAGGTAGTGGCCTTCCCCCTAAATTATCCCGTCGTTTACCACACCTATTTTTGTTTTTTGATGAATAATTACCAAAGGACAAGTCACAATTAGACCCATCCTTCCCCGTGCCCACCTTTCTCAACTGCAAAGACGAGACTCAGCCCAAATACTTGTTTACACTGCCTAAACCCATTCTGTAATTAATCCAACCAAAGTTTTTCTTCTTTCATTGGCAATCAAGACCTACGTCTAGTGGAAGCTGGCCTGGATGTAAGACCTCTTGATGAAGTGCATTTTGTTCTCTACATCAACAATTGTTCATGTCCTCTTTGCCCTGTTAAATCTTTTAAGTAGGTGTTATCCATACCTTACATTTATATAAACTTGTATAGGAAATTCCCAAGATTTTAGCAACTCTGTGAAGCATAACATTCAATATAGTTAGACTCATGCAAACTGAAAAATTAATATAAGAGCATTAATAGAGATGGTGTACCCCTTGTTTGTGCTTTACCTTTATACCTTGGTAGAGAGTTGTCTTCATTTTAGGTGCTTGCAGTTCCATTTGTGTGTCAGAGATAGCTTGGCAAGTGAGATTAAAAGCGTCCCAAGAGGAGAACTCAATTGGAAGCCACACATAAAAACTGTGAGGCTACTTGCATAAAAATGGCAACATGTGCATGTCTTAGTTAGCTCTTTGGAGAACTTTGACTATGACATCATAAGGGCCAGGTTCTTCTTTGCCAGTCTTACTGCTCAATTCAAGCTTTGGAGCTCTTCAAGGAAGGCATACAAGATGGTTTTTGCTACACTTGTTCTCATCTGAGGGTTCAAGGACACACCCCAGGAGGAAGTAATAGGTCATGTCAAAATGGATAGTCAGGGCAGATTTTATAGCAGAAGACAGACATAATACTAAAAGCACTAAAAGTCACATTAAGTTTAATGAATGTACAAATGACCATAAGATTGAGGTTAGTGGCCTCTCCCCTAAATTATCCCCTTTTTACTCACACATATTTTGTTTTTGAATGGGCATATTACCCAAGGACAAGTCACCATCTAGAACCTCTCTCCCTTGCCACCTCTCTGCAAAGAACACAGCACTCACCCAAAAAACCCTTTTTACACTGCTAAACACCATTCTGTCAATAACCAACAAAAGTTTTTCTCTTTACTTGGAATCAAAGACTTACGTCTAGTGAGAGCAGGGACCTGGATGTAAGACCGGCTTGAGGAAGTGATTGTGTTCTTACATCCAACCAATTGTGTCATGTCCTCTTGTTGCCCGTAAGTAAATCCTTTAAGTAGGTGTATCCATACTTCATTTAATAACTTGTAGGAATTCCAAGATTTTAGCAACATCGAGCATCACATCAATATAGTTGATGACTGCAAAATGAAAAATGTAATATTAAAGAGTCATTAATCAGGAGATGGCTATAACCCCTTGTTTGTTCTTTACCTTTGTAGCTTTGAGGTTGTCTACATTTTAGTGGCTTGCAAGTTCTCCATTTGTGTGTCAGAGAAGCTTGGCAATGGAGATTGAAATGGCTTCCAAGAGGAGAAGACTCAAGTTGGAAGCCACCAGAAGAAACTGTGAAGTACTATTGCATAAAAGGAAGCTGTGCATGTCTTAGGTTAGCTCCTGGATGCTTTGACTATGACATCATAAGGGCCAGGTTCTGCCTTTGGCCAGTTCTTACCTGCTATTCAAGCTTTGGAGCTCTTCAGAAGCATCAGAGATGGTGTGCTACACTTGTCATCTCGAGGTCACGGCAACCCCAGGAAGAGATAGGTTCCTGTCACCACTAATGAGATAGTCAGAGGCAAGTATAGCGAACTAATACTAAAGACACACGAAAGTCACATTAAGTTTAATGCAAGGGTAGCAAATGACGCATAGATTGAGGTTAGTGGCCGTTGCCCCTGAAATATATCCCCTTCTTACCACTACATATTGTTTGTTTGTTTGATGCAGTATCTACCCAGGAAGGCAAGTCACACAATCTAGACATACATCTCCCCGTGCCCACCTTTTCTCACTGCAGACAGCAAGGCATCACGCCCCAAATACTATGTAAACCACTAGCTGAAACACCAGTCTGTAATCTAGATCCAACCAAAAGTTTTTCTCTTATCATTGAATCACAAGCCTACTGTCTAGTGCGAAGCATGGACTGGTATGGTCTTAAGACGCTGCGTAGTTAAGGATCATTTATGTTCTCTAACCCAACCAATTGTTCATGTCCTCTTTTGCCCTAAGTTAATACCTTTTTAAGTAGGTTTAGTAGGAAAATTCCAAGATTTAGCGATACATCTGTAGCATCACATCAATATATGTTAGACTCATGCAAACTGACAAAATTAATATTAAAGAGACTTAATTAGAGATGGCTGACCCCCTTGTTGGTGCTTTACCTTGCCTTGTAGAGAGTTGTCTTCATTTTAGGTGCTTGCAGTTCCATTGTGTGTCAGAGAAGCTTGGCATGGAGATTGGAAAATGCTTCCCAAGGGAGAAGACTCAAGTTGGAAGCCACCAGAAGAAACTGTGAGGCTAACTTGCATAAATACTGGACACTGCGCATGTCTTGTTTAGCTCTTGGAGCTTTACTTGACATCATAAGGGCCAGTGTCTGCTGTGCCAGTCTTACTGCTCATCAAGCTTTGGAGCTCTCAAGGACAGCATCGAAAGATGGTTGTGCTACAACCCTTGTCATCGAGGGTTCAAGGACACCCCAGTGGAGTAATAGGTCATCAAAAATGATGCGAGAGGCCGATTTATAGCAGTAGACATAACTACTAAAAGCACAAAAGTCACATTAAGTTATGCAAGGTACACAAATGACCATAAGATTGAGAGTAGTGGCCTCTTCCCCCTAAATTATTCCCCTTTCTTTACCCACACCTTTTTGTTTTTGTGCATATACCCAGAAGTAGCTCCAAAGCTTGAATGAGCAGTAAGACTGGCACAGCAGAACCTGGGCCTTATGATGTCATAGTCAAAGTCTCCAAGGAGCTAAACTAAGACATGCGCAGTGTTCCATTTTATGCAAGTTAGCTTCACAGTTTCTTCTGGTGGCTTCCAACTTGAGTCTTCTCCTCTTGGGAAGCCATTTTCAATCTCCATTACCCAATCTTTATGATGCCATTTGTACCTTGCACTGAAACTAAGGGACTTTCGTGCGTTTAGGAGTATAGGGCGGCTATAAATCCCTGCCTCTGAACTACCGATGTTTGACAGGACCTAAGGTACTCCTCCCCGGGGGGTCCCTTGTACCCTCCGAAATGACAGTGATGCATAAACCCATCTTCGAGGCTCCTTGCAAGAGGCCTCCGAAGCGTGATTACAGTAAGACTGGCAACAGCCAACCTTTGGCCCTTAGAGGTGTCATAGTTCAGTCTCCTATAAGATCTAAACTGAAGCCATGCACAAGGTGTTCCATTGTTATGCAAGTAGCCTCCAGTTCTTCTGGTGGCTTCCAACGTTGTTCTTTCTCTCTTGGGTAGCCAATTTCCATCTCAATTGCCATAAGTCTCGACACACAAATGGAACTTGCGAAGCACGCCTAAAGACGACACCCTACTCCCAAACGCTACAAGTATGATTATCAGGTAAAGCACAAACAGGGGTACCCACTCTATTAATGCTCTTTAATATTAATTTTTCATTTGCATGTGAGTCATAACTATTGATGTGATCTGCTTCAGATGTTGCTAAACATCTTGGGAATTTGCTCTACATGTTTATAATAAATGACAGTATGGTGAAACTACTCTTAAAAGATTGTAACTTAGGGCAAAAAAGATGACAATGACACAATTGGTTGGATGTAGAAACATAAATCTCTTCCTCAGCTGTATTACATCCAGGTCCATGCTTCCATAGACGTAGGTCTTTGATTCCAATGAAAGGAAAAAAACTTTTGGTGTTATCTACAGGAATGGTGTTTAGTCAAGTGTGAAACAAGTATTTTGGGCTGAGCTTCTTGCAGTGGAAAGGTGGGGCACGGGGAGAGGGATGTCTAGATTGTGACTTGTCCTTTGGGGTATATGCATCAAAAACAAAATAGGTGTGGTAAGAAAGGGATAATTTAGGGGGAAGAGGCCACTAACCTCAATCTTATGGTCATTTTGTACCTTGCATTAAACTAATGTGACTTTTGTGCTTTAGTATTATGTCTACTGCATAAATCGCCTCTGACTACATTTTTGACATGACCTATTACTCCCTGGGTGTCCTTGAACCCTCAGATGACAAGTGTAGCACAAACCATCTTCTGATGCTTCCTTGAAGAGCTCCAAAGCTTGAATGAGCAGTAAGACTGGCACAGCAGAACCTGGGCCTTATGATGTCATAGTCAAAGTCTCCAAGGAGCTAAACTAAGACATGCGCAGTGTTCCATTTTATGCAAGTTAGCTTCACAGTTTCTTCTGGTGGCTTCCAACTTGAGTCTTCTCCCTGGGAAGCCATTTTCAATCTCCATTGCCAAGCTTCTCGACACACAATGGAACTTGCAAGCACCTAAATGAAGACAACTCTCTACAAGGAGGTAAAGCACAACAAGGGTCAGCCATCTCTAATTGTCTCTTTAATATAATTTTCAGTTTGCATGAGTCATAACTATATTGATGTGATGCTTCAGATGTTGCTAAAATCTTGGGAATTTTCCTACATAAACCTACTTAAAAGGATTTAACTTAGGGCAAAAGAGGACAATGACACAATTGGTTGGATGTAGAGAACATAAATGCACCTTCATCAAGCAGGTCTTACATCCAGGTCCATGCTTCCACTAGACGTAGGTCTTGATTCAATGAAGAGAAAAACTTTTGGTTATATAGTATTACAGAATGGTGTTTAGCAGTGTAACAAGTATTTGGTGCTGATCTTGCTGTTGCAGTGAGAAGGTGGGCACGGGGAGATGATGTCTAGATTGTGACTTGTCTTCTGGGTAATGCAATCAAAACACAAAATATGGTGGTAAGAAGGGATAATTTAGGGGGAGAGGCCACTAACCTCAATCTTATGGTCATTTTGTACCTTGCATTAAACTTAATGTGACTTTTGTGCTTTTAGTATTATGTTCGCTATAATCTGCCTCTGACTACCATTTATTGACATGACTATTATTCTGGGGTGCCTGAACCCAATGACAAGTGTAGCACAAACCATTCTGTGCTTCCTTGAAGAGCTCCAAAGCTTGAATGAGCAGTAAGACTGGCAACAGCAGAACCTGGCCCTTATGATGTCATAGTCAAAGTCTCCAAGGAGCTAAACTAAGACATGACGCTGTTCCATTTTATGCAAGTTAGCCTCACAGTTTCTTCTGGTGGCTTCCAACTTGAGTCTTCTCCTCTTGGAAGCCATTTTCAATCTCCATTGCCAAGCTTCTCTGACACACAATGGAACTTGCAAGCACCTAAAATAGACAACTCTCTGGTAAAAGGTAAAGCACAAACAAGGGGTACAGCCATCTCTATTAATGCTCTTAATATTAATTTTTCAGTTTGCAGTCATAACTATATTGATGTTGATGCTTAGATGTGCTAAAATCTTGGGAATTTTCCTACAAGTTTATTAAATGAAGTATGGATAAACCTACTTAAAAGGATTTAACTTAGGGCAAAGAGGACAATGACACAATTGGTTGGATGTAGAGAACAAATGCACTTCTCAAGCAGGTCTTACATCCAGGTCCATGCTTCACTAGACGTAGGTCTTTGATTCCAATAAAGAGAAAAACTTTGTTGGATTATACAGAATGGTGTTAGCAGTGTAAACAAGTATTTTGGGCTGATGCTTCTTTGCAGTGAGAAAGGTGGCACGGGGAGAGGATGTCTAGATTGTGACTTGTCCTTGGGTAATATGCATCAAAAACATAATATGTGTGTAAGAAAGGGGATAATTTAGGGGGAAGAGGCCACTAACCTCAATCTTATGGTCATTTGTACCTTGCATTAAACTTAATGTGACTTTGTGCTTTTAGTATTATGTTGTCTGTATAAATCTGCCTCTGACTACCATTTTTGACATGACTATTACTCCTCCTGGGGTGTCCTTGAACCCTCAGATGAGACAAGGTAGCACAAACCATCTTCTGATGCTTCCTTGAAGAGCTCCAAAGCTGATGAGCAGTAAGACTGGCACAGCAGAACCTGGCCCTTATGATGTCATAGTCAAAGTCCCAAGAGCTAAACTAAGACATGCACAGTGTCCATTTTTATGCAAGTTAGCCTCACAGTTTTTCTGTGGCTTCCATTGAGTCTTCTCCTCTTGGGAAGCCATTTCAATCTCATTGCCAAGCTTCTCTGACACACATGGAACTTGCAAGCACCTAAATGAAGACAACTCTCTAAAGGTAAAAGTAAGCACAAACAAGGGTACAGCCATCTCTATTAATGCCTCTTTATATTAATTTTTCAGTTTGCATGAGTCATAACTATATTGATGTTGATGCTTCAGATGTGCTAAAATCTTGGGAATTTTCCTACAAGTTTATATAAATGAAGTATGGATAAACCTACTTAAAAGAGATTTAACTTAGGGCAAAGAGGACAATGACACAATTTGTTGATGTAGAGAACATAAATGCACTTCATCAAGCAGGTCTTACATCCAGGTCCAGCTTCCACTAGACGTAGGTCTTTGATTCCAATGAAAGAGAAAAACTTTTGGTGGATTATTACAGAATGGGTTTAGCAGTGTAAACAAGTATTTGGGCTGATCTGCTCTTTGCAGTGAGAAAGGTGGGCACGGGGAGAGGAGGGTCTAGATTGTGACTTGTCCTTTGGTAATATGCATCAAAACAAAAATGTGGTAAGAAAGGGGATAATTTAGGGGGAAGAGGCCACTAACCTCAATCTTATGGTCATTTTGTACCTGCATTAACTTAATGTGACTTTTGTGCTTTAGGTATTATGTCTGTATAAATCTATCTGCCTTGACTTACCATTTTGACATGACCTATTACTCCTCCTGGGGTGTCCTGAACCCTCAGATGACAAGTGTAGCACAAACCATCTTCTGATGCTTCCTTGAAGAGCTCCAAAGCTTGAATGAGCAGTAAACTGGCACAGCAGAACCTGGCCCTTATGATGTCATAGTCAAAGTCTCCAAGGAGCTAAACTAAGACAGCGCAGTGTTCCATTTTATGCAAGTTAGCCTCACAGTTTCTTCTGGTGGCTTCAACTTGAGTCTTCTCCTCTTGGGAAGCCATTTTCAATCTCCATTGCCAAGCTTCTCTGACACACAAATGGAACTTGCAAGCACTAAAATGAAGACAACTCTATAAAGGTAAAAGGTACACAAACAAAAGGGGTACAGCCATCTCTATTAATGCTCTTTAATATTATTTTTCAGTTCATGAGTCATAACTATATTGATGTTGATCTTCAGATGTTGCTAAAATCTTGGGAATTTTCCTACAATTTATAAATGAAGTATGGATAAACCTACTTAAAAGGATTTAACTTAGGGCAAAAAGGACAATGACACAATTGGTTGGATGTAGAGAACATAAAGCACTTCATCAAGAGGTCTCATCCAGGTCCATGCTTCCACTAGACGTAGGTCTTGATTCCAATGAAAGAGAAAAACTTTTGGTTGGATTATTCAGAATGGTGTTTAGCAGTGTAAACAAGTATTTGGGCTGATGCTTCTTCTGCAGTGAGAAAGGTGGGCACGGGAGAGGATGTTCTAGATTGTGACTTGTCTCTGGGTAATATATGCATCAAAACAAAAATATGTGTGGTAAGAAAGGGGATAATTTAGGGGGAAGAGGCCACTAACCTCAATCTTATGGTCATTTTGTACCTTGCATTAACTTAATTGACTTTTGTGCTTTTAGTATGTTCTGCTATAAATCTGCCTCTGACTACCATTTTTGACATGACCTATTACTCCTCCTGGGGTGTCCGTGAACCCTCAGATGACAAGTTAGCACAAACCATCTTCTGATGCTCCTTGAAAGCTCCAAAGCTTGAATGAGCAGTAAGACTGGCCAGCAGAACCTGGCCCTTATGATGTCATAGTCAAAGTCTCCAAGGAGCTAAACTAAGACATGCGCAGTGTTCCATTTTATGCAAGTTAGCCTCACAGTTTCTTCTGGTGGCTTCCAACTTGAGTCTTCTCCTCTTGGGAAGCCATTTTCAATCTCATTGCCAAGCTTCTCTGACACAACAAAGGAACTTGCAAGCACCTAAAATGAAGACAACTCTCACAAAGGTTAAAAGGTAAAGCACAACAGGGGTACAGCCATCTCTATTAATGCTCTTTAATATTAATTTTTAGTTTGCATGAGTCATACTATATTGATGTTGATGCTTCAGATGCTGCTAAAATCTTGGGAATTTCCTAAAAGTTATATAAATGAAGTATGGATAAACCTCTTAAAAGGATTTACATTAGGGCAAAAGAGGACAATGACACAATTGGTTGGATGTAGAGAACATAAAGCACTTCATCAAGCAGGTTCTACATCCAGGTCCATGCTTCCAGTAGCGTAGGTCTTGATTCCAATGAAAGAGAAAAACTTTTGGTTGGATTATTACAGAATGGTGTTTAGCAGTGTAAAACAAGTATTTGGCTGATGCTTCTTTGCAGTGAGAAAGGTGGGCACGGGGAGAGGATGTCTAGATTGTGACTTGTCCTCTGGGTAATATTGCATCAAAAACAAATATGTGTGGTAAGAAAGGGGATAATTTAGGGGGAAGAGGCCACTAACCTCAATCTTATGGTCATTTGTACCTTGCATTAACAACTAATGTGACTTTGTGCTTTTAGTATTGAGTCTGCTATTAATCGCCTCTGACTACATTTTTGACATGACCTATTACTCTCTGGGGTGTCCTTGAACCTCAGATGACAAGTGTAGCACAAACCATCTTCTGATGCTTCCTGAAGAGCTCCAAAGCTTGAATGAGCAGTAAGACTGGCACAGCAGAACCTGGCCCTTAGATGTCATAGTCAAAGTCTCCAGGAGCTAAACTAAGACATCACGCAGTGTTCCATTTTATGCAGTTAGCCTCACAGTTTCTCTGGGTGGTTCCAACATTGAGTCTTCTCCTCTTGGAAGCCATTTTCAATCTCCATTGCCAAGCTCTCTGACACACAAATGGAACTGCAGCATCTAAAATGAAGACAACTCTCTAAAAGGTAAAAAGGTAAGCACAAAAACACAGGGGTACAGCCATCTCTATTAATGCTCTTTAATATTAATTTTTCAGTTGCATGAGTCATAACTATATTGATGTTGATGCTTCCAGTTGCTAAAATCTTGGGATATTTCCTACAAGTTTATATATGAGTATGGATAAACACCTACTTAAAAGGATTTAACTTAGGGCAAAAGAGGACAATGACACAATTGGTTGATGTAGAGAACATAAATGCACTTCAGCAGCGGTTACATCCAGGTCTATGCTTCCACTAGACGTAGTCTTTGATTCCAATGAAAGAAGAAAAACTTTGGTTGGATTATACAGAATGGTGTAGCAGTGTAAACAAGTATTTGGGCTGATGCTTCTTTGCAGTGAGAAAGGTGGGCACGGGGAGAGGATGTTAGATTGTGACTTGTCCTCGGGTAATATGCATCAAAAACAAATATGTGTGGTAAGAAAGGGGATAATTAGGGGGAAGAGGCCACTAACCTCAATCTTATGGTCATTTTGTACCTGCATTAAACTTAATGTACTTTTGTCTTTTAGTATTATTCTGCTATAAATCTGCCTCTGACTACCATTTTGACATGACCTATTACTCCTCCTGGGGTGTCCTTGAACCCTCAGATGACAAGTGGAAGCACAAACCATTTCTGATGCTTCCTTGAAGAGCTCCAAAGCTTGAATGAGCAGTAAGACTGGCACAGCAGAACCTGGCCCTTTTTTGATGTCATAGTACAAAGTTCAAGGAGTAACTAAGACATGCGCCAGTGTTCCATTGATGCAAGTTAGCCTCACAGTTTTTTGGTGGCTGTCCAACTTAGTTTCTCTCTTGGAAGCCATTTCAACTCCTGCCAAGCTCTCTACACACAAGGAACTTGCAAGCCTAAATGAAGACAACTCTCTACAAGAAGGTAAAGCACAAACAAGGGTACAGCCACGCTATTCATGCTTTCTATCTCTATTAATTCTCTATAAATAATTTTTCAGTTGCATGCGTCATAACTATAGCT